>CACVKI010145527.1:2100-18572 GCA_902732785.1 Trichogramma evanescens | reverse complement strand
ATTTCAAAATTTGGCGGGAAAATTTTTTTGAATTTTGGCGGGAAAAAATTTCAAAATTCGGCGGGAAAATTTTTTTGAATTTTGGCGGGAAAAAAATTTCAAAATTTGGCGGGAAAAATTTTTTAAAATTTGGCGGGAAAAATTTTTTGAATTTTGGCGGGAAAAAAATTTCAAAATTTGGCGGGAAAAAAATTTCAAAATTTGGCGGGAAAATTTTTTTGAATTTTGGCGGGAAAAAATTTCAAAATTCAGCGGGAAAATTTTTTTGAATTTTGGCGGGAAAAAATTCCAAATTTGGCGGGAAAAAATTTTTGAATTTTGGCGGGAAAAAATTTGAATTTTGGCGGGAAAAAAATTTCAAAATTCGGCGGGAAAAAAATTTCAAAATTTGGCGGGAAAATTTTTTTGAATTTTGGCGGGAAAAAATTTCAAAATTCGGCGGGAAAATTTTTGAATTTTTGCGGGAAAATTTTTTTTTAATTTTGGCGGGAAATTTCTGGATATTTTCGCGGGAAAAATGTTGCAAAGTTTGCACAGGGTTTTGGTCAGAGACAGCAAAAACTTGACATGCAACAACAAAACAAATTTATTATTATTCTTTGAAGACCAAAAATATTATCCATGGGACAAGTGCGGAAAGAAATTTGGGGTTAAAAGCTATTATTAACCAAAAAACAGTACACAAAAGTCGCAAAGATTTCGCATGTGACGAGTGTGAGAAAAAATTTGGGTATAAATGAATTTTATTTGAGCATCAAAAGGCAGTACACGACGGTTGCAAAGATAACATGCGACAAGTGTAAGAAGCCATTTGGAAAAAAAAAATTTACTTACCCATCTAAAGACAATGCACAAAGGTAGCAAAGACTTAGACAAAAAATGCAATTGCTCAGACTCCAAAGGAAAATACAAATCAGAAGTGAAACTTCAATCAAGTCACAATATAATTGTCAGTAAGTAAATCCAAAAAAGTCGAAACAAGTTAAAGGAATAAAAAAAAATTAAAGTTCAAGCACGTCATAATGTTATTCAAAAAAACCAAAATTCGAAATCGAGAAATGTTAATAAAAATTTCAAATTGAAAATTTAACCTAAGAAAAGGACTCTTAAGTTTCACTTCTGGTGCTAATTCATATACAATGCATTCTAGAGAATCTAATCACTAGAAGTGAAACTTCAGAGTCCTTTACTTCGGTTAAATTTTTGGATTTACTTACTGACAATTATATTGTGACTTGATTGAAGTTTCACTTCTGATGGCTGTCCATAGACAGCTTACTTAATATTTTTGATTTACTCACATTTCAAATTGTTCTTATTAATTTAATTCATTTAAAAACGCAGCGCGATAATTAATTTAATTTGCTCTGCAATTTATACAAATCAATTTTGATATATACTTTTGATATATTTCAAAATTCGGTAGAGAGTACCGAGGCCGCTGCCGCGGCCTCGATTCACATGGCATTGCATTGCAAGTGATTTTGATTTTATTCAAAATTTCCCACTAAATTATAATAGATACTTTTCGACTTATTTCAAATTTCGATAGTGAGTACCGAGGCCTCCGACGCGGCCTCAACTCACACTGCATTACATTGTAAATGAATTCGATTTGATTTTTATTTCGTACGGGTCCAGCGCAGGCGTGAGCGCTCATGCAGCCAGTAGGCTTACATGTATACGAAGCATGAGTCATATTACATGCGTTGTCGTTTGACCGAGTAACTCGCACTAACACGCACAGCGCGTGCGAGAGAGACAGAGTAACACAACGACGTATAGACGTTGCAAAGGCATGAGCGTCGACACACAGCCGCTGCCGTGACGTGTCACAGTAGAGAGGGACTAGCAGGGTCTTGCCACTGCCGAACGCCGGCCAATCATAGCGTGTTAAGCATACAGACGCTACTGAGACTGTAAACATTCATACCGTACGCCCGCCCGCCCGCCCGTACGGACGCTCGTTTTTCACGGCTTGACCTGCCATACCCAACGCGCGTATAGAAGTTTCACTTCGAAAAGGTTACAAAGATTACGCATGGGAAATGATTGAGTATTTCCTTTTATCAACTATCATAATCCCTTTGTTCATTGTCGTTGTGTTATTTTCAGATTTTGCGTACTACGAAATACTGCTCTCTGGTCATTTGACTACATGCTTCCTGTAGCTCTTGACATAACTACCAGCTCAGTGTTTTCCACGTCTTATTAGGAACTACGAATGGGACAAAGATTTAATTTTAGATACTGGAATTTTGATAAACCTCCATAATAAGATCACGACTCTGAATTCAACAAACACAGCTAGGGCTAAAAATTATGTAAAATTTGCTGATGAACTGATTATTTCTGCTATATGTAATCGGTAATAAAAATATGTTTTTAATGAAAAAGTGAACGTCAAACCCATTTTCAAACACAAGCTAGAGCTAAAAATTATGATGAATTTACTGATGAACTGATTAATTCTGCTATATGTAATCGGTAATAAAAATATGTTTTTATTGAAAAAGTGAACGTCAAACCCATTTAATAATTTAATTTGAACCAAAAAATGTTTTCAACATTTCACTAATATTAGTAAAAGCTCTCATAATTATTTTATCCTTTTTTAAGTACTTTTATAAATTCAAAATCGTATATTAATGCTTCTCAAATTACGTAAGCGGCAAATGAAAGTTTGCGTGGGAGCGACACTTTTTCTAATTCACCACTGTGTATGCACTGTATAGCTTTGAATCTAGTAGTCCTCGGAGTAGGTTATGACAGTTTTGAATAAATTGTAATACTCCTTGCAACTTCATCCTTCATGAATTTTGAATTATTTTTGTACAACATATTTTTTCAAGAAACTGAAATCCTCATTATTGCAAGGTGAGAAAAAACTCGCTTTTGTGCACTGACTATATTGGCATGATTTTCGGACAATTTGCCCAAACGAGGCTTCGGTCTGGCTATGTGCTATGTAAGGGATGCTGTGCGCGGGGTTTCAAGATATCACGCGCTGTTGATCCCGAATGGCATGTCTGACAATAATTGGGAAATCGAAGCCGCTCCTGCTGCTCTTTGTTGTATGTGTGTGTGTGTGTGTGTGTGTGTGTGTGTGTGTGTGTGTGTGTGTGTGTGTGTGTGTGTGTGTGTGTGTGTGTGTGTGTGTGTGTGTGTGTGTGTGTGTGTGTGTGTGTGTGTGTGCTGCGCCCACCGCTTCAAGTGTACCATGGGTTGAATATTTTTTCCGTCCCTTGTTCAGAAATTGAAAAGTCTAAGAAAATAAACAATATAAAATGCGTCCCATGCTTTGTCTGATGTACACTCACGATAGTACTTTTAACGATTCAACTTTACACGATATAATATTTTATTCGTAGAGCTGAGAATTTCATTAAAATATGTGTAATCTGCGAGAATTCATGGAACACGTTCTCGCATCCGACTAACTTTATTTGCAAATTTTCGTGGATATAAAAGGCGCAAAAAACGCAAGACTTGGGCTCGAAGCACAGAAGGGGACTCGAGCTCGATCAGCAAAAAGCAGCTGATTTTTCAAGCTTCAACGCTTTGGCTGGCTCTGCTGCTGCTGCTGTAAACAGGATCTCGCAGGTAGTGCCGCACGTATAAGGGAGCACAAGACGCCACAGCTTACTGCAGCACATATTACGTATATCTGTACATATCGCGCGCAGAGCTTCTGGTAGCGTCAGCTCTAACTTTCCTTAGGAAATCAAGTTTTGCGCCGAGTTATGTGAGCGCTTCGTACATAATGCGGCGCGGGTTGTGGCTATGTATATAGCGTCGGCGAACTCGTTAGGCCGAGCGTTTGTTTGGTTCTCATTTGAGGCTGCTGCTGCAGCGCGCGCGCGAGGAAAGCTACTTCTTGACTTTGGTCTCTCGAGGCAAGTAGATAGAGCAAGAGAAAGAGAAGGCTTCGTTTTCTCCCCTGTGGCCATATAATGGATCGTTAACGTTCTCGATGACGATTTCAACGAGTCGCTGGATTGAACATTGGCACGCGCCAGGACAAGAGGTAGTCTCGTGGCCTGGATTTTTCTTCCGTCGTCTGGTTTGTGTTGCTGCCTTCAATATATACTAGTTCTAAAGAGAGAGAGAGAGAGAGAGAGAGACACAGACAGAGAGAAAATTTCCGAGGAGCAGACTTCTCAACTACCGATGATTTGCGGCGATGCTTTGACGTATTTCTATTGTGATTCGATCGTCGAGCTTTCGCGTGGAACTTCTCATTGAAACAAATTTCGAGATCTTACACAAATCTCGCCTCAGCAATTCTCATTACCTTTTCCTTATACAGCTAGTCGTGTACTTTATTTTTTCTTCTTTTCCCAACAACCAAGATGTATTGATGAAAAAAAAAAATTAAAAATTAAAACATTTTTTCTTCGACGACGTAAAAAAGCTCTCTGCACAAGTTACCCAGCAGCAGCAGGAACCTTCAAGATTTTTTCCTACTTCCTGCACTCTCCGTCTTAATGATCTGCCCTCACGTCGCATATAAACAAGACATTAAGCGCGAACTTTATTACCGTTGAGCTCGTGAGCTAAGTGAAGCAGCGCGTATTTAAGTACGACCCTTTTTCGCCGAGCTTCCATTAAGGGCCCGTGTCTGCTTATACAGCCTCGACGTATACACATTTTTCCCTCCATGCAAATATAAATGTATATGTGCGTGTATGTGAGTTTATTTAAAGGTTTAATGCATAAGCCTGGACAGCCACACGCACGCACAGGCTCTAGCCGTGTAGCAACCCCGACGCGAATGCACCTAGCCCTGCGCTAATTGGCCACTCGAGAGCCACACGGCACAAGAGCTAGTGGAAAATTTTTCCCGCTAAGCATTAGGCGCGCGCGCACACACACATACATACGCACACACTCACTCTAACTCTTCGCAAATATGTATTTATGCCCGTGAGAAAATATTATATACCATGTGCAAAGCATGAAATAGACGCGATTTGAGTGCTACACTCCTGCTTTATTATACGATCGATCATTGAAAATGTCCTAATTCACCGTCTAATTGAGTCGACTTGTCAAAGATCGAGTATATATTCATAGGGAACTTATCGTGGCCGAAATATATACTCAAACGTCATTTAAAGCACGCCCGGGTATTAGGCGATATAATTTCTCAAGTATATAATATGCGTCGAAGGTAAAAGTAACTATACGAATACGTGCATTTCACAGATCCGTACGGTCCAATTACAGGCAGCAAGTGGAAAAGTGCCTTATGGCCATTTTCTCGTGCTTTATTAAGCGGGCCGCGTTCGTATTAAATAGATACGCGCCTCGTAACCTGTTATACATATAATAAAGATATTCTCGTTGGGAAGGGCACAATGGAGGTTTTCTCTCGTGCTGCAGCGGCGCTACTTTATTCAGCCATTGTCTATTCGGATAGTATTGTATAATGTTCTTTTGTGCTTGCTCAGAAGCTGCAGCGCAGCAAGAGTCGGGGGCGACGAGATGTAATCGGCTGCGTTGCTGCTGCTGCACCTGTACACGTACCACCGACCGCGTGGCGAAATGAAACCGTATATAATAAGTATGCATAAGACGCGCGGCTTGACTAATGTACATATAACTGACGACGAGGAAAACAAAACACGTGTTTTCCGTAAGATTCCGTCCAATTGACTTGTTCCTAGCGGAATGCATAGCTATGCCTCTTTTAAGCTCCGTAATGCGATGAAATTATACGCGTCTACGGCTCAAAAGCCATTTATACATACTTCTTATAAATATTACAATATAATATAATGTGCGTGTGTATTTGATAATCGCATTATCATGCAATGTAATTTATTGCGCCGAGCTGTAACGGTGAATGAGCGAAGGAGGATTAACAGAAAGATAACATTGATTTACGCCCTCTTCCGAATGTAAATAATAAACCGAATACATTGTGCATTACAGTTGAACTTTTCATTGTCGGCATTATTATTCCTCCGATCCACGGCAATGGATTTTCACATTTAATACGCTTGTATATAAACACTTTTTACGAGGAGCTTTGCGCACGTGTTTTATGATTTTTACGTAATGTATACCCATTATTAGGCGAGTTTGTTACCCCGAGAGCTTTTCGCAAGCTCACCTGCACATCTCGTGTCGGTAGCTTTTTTCTCTCTTTGGATATAATTCTACTCGACGCAATAATCGTAACGATTTTTGATGAATGTGCAGGCCTTACATTCACGCAAATCTATTACGTAAAATAGCTGACTTTTCCACTTTTCAATGGGTATTTTACTCTTTTGCGCGCACGAAAGAGATGTTTTTTTTTTATTAAATTATAACCGACGCAGACACGTGCACGCGAACGCGCGAAAAGAGGATGCGCTAAAAGTCAAAAGGATTATAGAGCGAGGAAGGAGGAAAGGGGAGGAGATGGGGAGTCGAGTAGAAAGTACAAAATTGAATGCAAGGTAGAAGAAGAAAAAAAGAAGAAGACCAGAATGGAGAAAATCAATCTCAGGTATATGCGCGAAGCTTGCGAGGGGGTCGGGGGATAGCGCCGAGCTATCGGCCAAAAGTTACTTTTTTAGTTGAAAAGTTGACAGCCGCAGCCGCCGGTACAGGCTTTATTTCTCTAGTACACCCATAGCCGAATGTTTACAAGTATCTCTATATGTACCGAGCTGCGGGCTGGAACAAGCGGACACGCATACATACATAATACCAAGGCCTTAAGGTATTTTCCAGTATATCGTCGAGTTTCGATCGTGCGGCTAAGTTAGTCCGAGCGGCTTTGCAGTCGGCAGCGAGGCAGCAGCAGCTCTCCGATGTAATGCGTGCCGAGGGTGGCGGAGAAAGCCCATTTCCGAGACTTTGATCAGACGCGCATTGCGAAAGAGTCACATGTGCCACTGCTGCGAGTGTGTTTGCCCTCCATCAGAGTTAGCGAGAGCTGAGAGATACATATATGCAGGAGCGAAGAAGTTACTCTCTCTCTCTTTCTCTCTGTCGGCGCGCGTGTACGCGTCTACGTGCCAGCCACACGTCAACGCGAATGAAATGCTGTAGCGTAATATATTGCAGCTATGGTGCCGTCCGCGCAAAGAGCTCAGGAGGACGACTCTGCGACTATTGAGCTCCGAAGCTCGAGAGATTGCACACGCATGCTGATGCATCGGCGCTTCAAATAAAGCTCGAAAAAAGTGCGCAAAAGTATGTTGTGCAGCGCATTCGTTGATGAGAAATTGCACGAGATTACATTTGGCCCGCCGTAACAAATAGCTTTAGTGTAAAAATTTCAAGATCGCAACTCGGGCAGGCGCGTAGCGCAAGGGTCGAGCGCAAATGAAAACTCATCGAACTCGAAGCTAAATGAGATCAAAGAGTTTCGCGCTCGTGTGATCCGCATCGAGCTGTTTGCCTGTTTAATAAAAACGAACTACGAACCCCCCGCTCACGGCGCATTCTTTTCTTCGATTAATCATCGCCTCTGGGCTGGCTGGTGTAAATATATAGGGCTCGAAGCGAAACACATCGCGCGAGCGCGGATCTATCTTGTCCCGAAGAATACTCCAAGAATCCGACTCGTAGCCGTGTAATTTGCAAAATTACACGTATCGGAGAAAGAAGAGCTGCTACTGCCTACTGCGCGGCAGCTTGCGGCGCGGCACGAGTCCTAAAGAGCTCCTAGTAGGAAACGAGAGAAGGAAGAAAAAAGAGAGGAAGAAGAGAGGCAAAGAAAGCAAATTCCATCGTTAAAGCTTCGATGATGACGGAGCAGTTCGTCGTTATGTAGACTCGGTATACGTACACACGTACTTTTCCTCCTCAAAGAGATGAACTGTAATTGAAGACGAGCTGCCGAGGTGCCTAGGCTGCGCTCGCGAGAACGAGACAAATTCTAATCAACCTTAGTGTGTGCGGCTGCTGCTGCTATGCACGCGACTGAAGAGCCTCACGTATGCGCGTGTATGGAAAACCGTACATAGTACGTATGTAACGGCATACATTGATGAACGCGTATACGCTTATTCGAAAGATACGTATAGCCCAAGCGTATAGGCGGCTGTATGTAAGCAGCAGCATATACAAAGTACGTGAGTTGCAAAGCCCTACACCGCTGCGTATATTATGCTATGCGTCGTACCTACCCCCCACACGCGATCTATACACAAGTCGGCTCGTTATTCAAATGACTCGAGTCGATACATCGGGGCCATGTGTCGAGGCCAATATCTCCGCAGACGAGCCGAGAGAGCAAAATTAATTCAGCCAAAGGACGTGTTATATTGGACGACGATTCGGCATGGAGCTTTAAGATTATGTACAAATTGAAAAATGTCTGCGTTATATAATACGAGGTGGATCTTTGCCGGCAAATTTTGAAGATATTTGTGTAATTACTGCTCACTGTGACGTGGCCAGCCCTCGCTCTCTCTATCTGTTGACTTTACGTTTAATCAACGAGCTACTAATTAGACACAGGCGCAAACGAATATGCGTACGTGTATGCATACACGATATTGCTATATATAAAATAATAATGTCAACTTGCTGGGCTGGGCAGAGAGAGAGAGAGAGAGAGAGACGACCGCATCCACAGAGTCGAGTCAGTTGTTCATCATCTCTGTGTATAGCAGCCGCACATGGCGAATTTCCATATAAAGCCTCGATGGCCATGGCGCTGTATAGCGCCACGTCTGCTGCTGCTGCTGCTGCCGCGCGCGCACTGCTAAATACGACTCCTTGCCAACCCTTACTCCAAACCGCCAACTGCCATCAGGTCCGGAAGACCTAATAATGAAACTAGCTTCGCAGCCTCGAGAACGTCACGCGCGCGTACAGAGAGAGAGAGACCCCATACAAAGCTGCAAATAATCATAATAATATATGCGAACGATGGACGTGTAGTGTGTATAGCGGTGCACTGTATATATGCGAGTGCGTATGCTCGGCAGCATCCCCATATATACGTGCTGCAATAAACGTTAAGTGCGACGGGCATTTCTCTGCTTGATTTGTCACATGCACATGCGACGGACTGTAGTTATATGTACACCGCGTTCTAAGCGATTGGCATTCGCACTACGGACGAGCAGAATACATGTAATATACGAACGTCGCTTTTAATGAGTAAATCGAGTCTCTCATAAATTGCTCACGGATCTCCAGCGCAAACGGAAGATGCGGCGAATTAAAATTCACGTACCGCTATACGTTCGCACACGCGGCGGCCCAACGCGTGCAAGTAGGCGAAAAGGGTTCAAATGAACATTCCACGCGTTGCCGATCTGCGCCTCGTCGTGCATGCACGCCCGGAAGATCAAATGGAAAGCCAGCCACGCTCGTATGCGTGTGCGTTGCTCTATACACGCCATGATAAGCGAAGCCTTGCGAATTATTCTCCGTAGAGCTTACGGCGTTATTTTCTCGTACTCGCGCGAGTGAAAAGAGTACGCCACTCCTGGAATATTATATATCCTACGCCAAAAATTGTGCAGCATCTTGGATGCTGCTACTGCTGTTGTGTTGGTGGTAAGCTCGAGAATTAATCAATTAATTCGTACGAAGAGTCACACAGGCTCGTTGAGTATCCTTTCTAATTTCCATGGCAGCAGCCACATGTCTGCTTTTGCGCTTGGCCAAATTAAAACAGCTCTCGAGCAAAATCTAATAGAACTAATCAAGCCCATTCAAAAGCCATAAAGTCGTCTCGATGGCTGTACTAAATCACCTGATGGTCAGACAGTAACGCCGACGCCGTCGCCTGCGACTATGGCTCGATATATATTTCGCATACACACGCATATACGAGCTTGCACACATACACTCACGAAAATGCGCGCAGACTCGTGGCTCTCGTGACCCGTCGTCCTGCGCGCCATTCCCAAGTGTATTTATACGCTCACGCACGTACGTACATACCTATATATACACGTATATATGCTGGACAGAAGCAGTTTCGACCATTCGAGGACACAACAGCAGTCAAAGTGCATATAATTTCCTCTCCCTCTCATTCCCGTGCGTGCCTTTCACCCCTCACGGCTTTGAAAGCTGCAATTGCTGATGGGTCGCCCAGTGCTCGATATGTAATTCCGACAGTTATGCTACTTCTGACTATATAGTAATAATTTAAGAATTGCAAGAATTGTATTGCTCTAATTTTTCAAACTATGTTATAATAATTTATCCAGTAAAAAATTATGGTACCTTCCACGTCAACAATTTTTAAATACTTAAAAATTTGTAGCTCTACTTGGCTGCATGTAGAACTGGCTATGCTTTTCTACCAGCATGCATCAATCGTCAAACAATCTTCGGCAATTTCTTACTTATTGTTCAATGCAATTTTTACAATAATTTTACAAGCCTCAAAAAATTCGTGAGTAAAGTTCATGAAAAGAAGTGCATCATTGAAGCTTTTATTTAATACTTTTCAGGCATAGAGTAAGACGTGCTACTATATTTTTTCCTAAATTAAAGAAATAAATTATATGTTACTTAATACGTAACTAACTGTAAGCTGAAAAATGTAATATCCTACTGTCGTAACGCCTCTGTCTATATTTTCATGTTTTACCTATTCAGAAATAAAAATTCAGAGTCTCATGTAGCATTTTTTGTAATTAAGCATGTGAACTTGGATTTTTCACTTGTGGGTTCGATAATCAACTCGTGGCCACCCAGCGGCCGAAATAATAATAAAAACTCTAATCATATAATGTAGAGGTTAAAAATGTGAATCGATGAATAAAATAATGAATAAACATCTCTGTTTTTTGTCATAGTTATTGAAACAATTTCAAGACGTAAAACGTGTTGAAAAAATAATTAGATTGTCAATTGATGCATACAAATTCTGTTTCATTTATTTGTGAATTTGCAAAAAAACTTCGGGTCACTTAGGCCTGATATAAGCCATGTGTGTAGACAACGAATACGCGCCGAAAAGGACCAGTCCAGCAATTATTCAGATAAATAAGTTAGCGTCAGACAGAGCGAGGAAATAATTCGTTCGGTCACTTTGATCTTTATCCCTTTTCTAGGAGCACACGCACGAGGCCGCCTCTGGCCTGCCGCATTGCTACTCCTGGTGCCGCACCGCCTCGTTGCTTTGGTGTTTGATGGCTCTCTGGCACGAAATACATGCCAAGTTTTTATTCAACTATCCCTAAAGTCGTTTTGTTTAATCACCCTTTAATTGATATTACGCGATTAGATGGACACAAAAAGATTGTTAGGACCCCCTTCGGACCATAGCTATATGTGTGGTAACTAACGTGTGTACTTTGAAGAGTGGTTTTTGATGTTACAATCGTTTACAGGGTTATTTTTTTGTGAAAAATCAAATCAACCACGTTAAAATAGTTTTGTCGTTTTAGATGAGCACACAGTATCTTTTTTTTCTATTTTGAGCAACCATCCATTACATAAAAGCATAAATGCAAATATGCGATCCGAGCTAATTGACAAAAAATTCTTCATCATGCATGCACTTGAAAAGACCATTCATTTTCCAATTTTATTATGTAGAAGAATAATAAATCAAAAAGCCGCATTGTATGTAGTACGTATCATTTTGGAAAAGTACCATTTTTTTTATAAGAAAAAAGAAGAAGTTGTTGAAAATGAAAGCAAAAAAATGTTACAATCATAAGTCAGACTATTTTAATAGTTTTAATTTATTGCGATATTACATATTCTTCTTAATTTGTATTATCTTACTACGTAAAAGCTGCGTCTAAGTTTGTAAAAAATAAATTAATAAACTTTTGATACCGAGCAAACATTTTTTTTTATTAAAGTCGATTCCTTAAAATGAATCTATACTTTTCAATGAAAAAAAACATGAACAGTACGACAGTTTGGTTTGGTCATTGACTGTTGCTGGGGAGCATAATGTTTTATGTAAGGCGCTTTTCGTTTTTATTTTGAAAGCAGACTTTTACGTGAAAACAAATCGTTTACTAAGATCGAATTGTTTGTAATGTTTGCAACCATCATTTGCGGCAAAATAGTTTTCACATACTCTTGAAACAATCGACCTGATTTAAGCACATTCTATAAATACAGAATAAGACTGATAGCTCAAATTTAATTTGATTTTCGATAGGTAATAGTAATTTTTTGTTAGAAACTTTTCTAAAGCAGTGAAGCCTTTTCCAGCTCGTTTTAGTCAATTATTATTTCAATAACGTGCAAAAGCGCCATCGAAAGCTGCAGCCAAGCTATGTCAATAATTGAATAAAAATTGAAGCGTTATATCGTACGTTTCTCGCTATTATTACACCCGATAAATTTGCTAAAGTCCCTCGATGCACTCACACGAGAGCAGAGCGAGAATTGTTTGGAAACCTTGACATGCTACATGCTATAGACACGAGATGCCTCTTTTCTATAATCCTTGATAATCACTGCCGAACAAGGAATCCCTTTTACCAGCTTTCCCGCGCGTTGCCTTTTTTCCCTCCCTCTTGTATCGGGACGATCTCATGCACACGTGCAGCGTCGGGCGCTATAAGTGAAAAAAACAAAATAATTGAAAGATTTTCCAATGAAATCAGATTAAAGCTAAGTATAAATGATTGCCATTGACTAACGGCGCATAAAAGCCTTTTCCCAGACAACATATCCAATGAGCCCTTCCCATCTTTAGAACTAGTAATAATAATCTTGCTATTTATTATTTTCATGTTGTTTCAAAAATCTATTTGCTTTTTGAATTTGAGCTCGTTTATACAAAGAATCGTCTTATCTTTTCATATGACACGCTCTCTACGATGACGATAACGCAAACTTTCGGGGCTCCAAGAATTATCAATCAACGGGGGCTACTCGAAGTTCGAGTCAACGCTAGGGTTCTCTCCAGCTCATCGACTTTATTTACCAAAGTTGCAACATCATTGTTGCTTATATTTTTCTATGAATAAGTTTGCCGGAGCTTTCCCCCATTAACCGGTGTATGACATGTCTATACATAGCAAAATATCTCGTTAAAAACAGTTTGCCCAACAGCGGCAACTTATTATGCTATAGTAAATACTTGTCGAGCGTGTTAAACTCTCAACGGAAGACATCAAGCTCGTTAACCCGACATGTTAATCTCCATGTCGCGCGTTGATGCTCCACTGGGACAGGACGACGACTACGACGATGACGACGACTGCGTCATCCCTAGGATCCTGCATAGGTTCCTATAGCATTTCGACTCCCTCTACGCGACTCCAATGTAATCAATCAAGTTATGCGCGGCGAAAGAGAGGCAATTATGTATACAGTCAAAGCCTATCAAACTTTTTTTCCGACTCGCGCGCATGTGTGCAGTGTATGAGTGTCAAGAGTGGCTGTAATCCGCATTGAGGAAAAGCGCATGTATATATCGTAAAGGTACAGGCGTAAGCTGTAATTGCCATACGCGTCTGCCTTTTGATGGGCTTTTGGAAAGCCTAAGAGTACGTGACACGAGCTTTCTTGGGTAATTTATTGATACTTCTTTCATGAACGATCGGGTTTACTTGCGCACGTAATTTCCGAGGCTTGCACATAATTCCTTTGAGACGTGCTATTACAAATTCGAACGAAAAAAATTTTATTAGGCATTATTTCCAGGGATTTGCAACTATTCGGCTCCAATATACGAATTGTATTAATATTATGGTTTCGTGTCTCTCGGATAAACGTAATAATGCTGAAAAATTACAGTGGCGTGCACAAAGACGAAATACATCCCTCGAAGCTCGTTGCTCCATACAAATGGAGTGACAGACTGTCAGTTCTGATTCATTGTCGTGACGACGAGATTTTCATCTCTTTGATGGCCTACGCCGTGTGTGTAATATGAAGGGGCCGTCGCGTAAGTGCCACTGTTTTTTCTCATATGTTCGAGACTTTTTTTGCGCGCCTCCGTTCGAAATGTTACGTATCATACGTTATTAGCTTAATCTACGATGAGAGAGACGTGTGCGACGCTGGTTTTGTTTTGCCACATGACGCGCGCACGCACGCATCTCTTGAGCTCATTAATCACAAAGGAAATATTTGCTTGTTAATACCAATGATAAATGAAAAATAAAAATAATTACAAAGTGTACTAGAATTATTAAAAAAAGAAATAATTCCGTCGAGAAAAAGTTAATTATCGCAACACCTAAAGTGCATGAAAAACATAAACCCTCGTCGGGGAAAATTATATACACAACATAAACTTCACAAGCCAGGCAGCAGCGCGCAGGTATGAAGGTATAAAAGCGCAAACCAAAGGAGTACAAAGAAAAAGCCACAGAAGCAATGTGGTCCTGTGCTGGCATTTGCAAATAAAATAAAAACACAAAACAAAAAAAAAGAAAGGAAAGAAGCAACGCTGGCTCGAAAAACAAAAGAATAACTCTATATGCATAATTGCGCGACGGAAATCAGGAAGCAAAAACATGGCCTTGCGCAATTTGCTTTTACACGCTGCACGTGTACGGTAAGAAATTATTTTTCTAGCCACCAGGCTAAAAGCTTACGTATACTCGCGCGCGTTCTTTGTCGCGTGTATTTCACGTGGCGCGCATCGTCATCTCGTTATGCTGAAAAATGGAGCTTGATGTATTCTGTATACGCAAGCGTGTTAATACACTCCCCGACTTTTTACTCTGACCTAATGTTCATTAGAACGTAATGATACACTAGTCGAGAAATAAATTTTAATAATATTTTTCGATAGCAAAATATCTGCTGATATTCAAGAGCCATAATTAAAACGAAAAAAAATTAATACCAAGATATTAAGATGTAACTGTTTATTTTTAAATGAGACTGCTTGCATTACTTTTTTCGTGAATGTAAAAAAACTTCAAACTTGAGTTTGTAGTCTTGTAAGGGGAAAAAACCCTTAATGAAATATTCACAATTTCAAAATGCCAAAAAAGAATAAAAATTTTAAATAATTTAAAAAATTATTCGAGGAGTTTACATTTTTCTAAAAAATGCATTACTTGTTTGCACGCAATTTGTGTAATCAAGTCAATCTTCGCTGTAGTTAAAGCCTATATTGGACCGTATGTTTTAAAAATTACACGCTATAATTTGTGTATAAATAATGCTGATTAGCCAACTAGCGCGCCTTTTGATTAGTAATGAAATCCCAAAAATAGTTTGAACGAGACAAATGAACGAGTCGCACGCGACAATGCATCCATGGATAATTTTTGCGTGGAACACAGTGGTCAAAGTTTAATTGAGAGCCAAGTTCGTGGAATAATGTTGCAAACATATGAGATAATTAAGCGTATGCCAGAGCGCAATAGGGAAGTACTCTCATATGGCCCGACTCGCTGTTTATTTTTTGTTTTGTTTTTGCAATGACTGTGAAGCAATGCACACTTTTTTTAAATAAAAAATTAGTATACGCACACTCGGGCGCGTCTGCAAGCTTTTCCTCGTATAAGTGGCTAATGCCTCTCTCTCTTTCTCTCTCTCTTTCGGAGTGCATTGTAGCATTATATACACGCATATTTGCTTCTTTTTACACTCGTCTACGTGCTCTACATAATGTAGAAGAGTGCTCATTTTTCGCCTCGACGCTGTGTTTTTGCTTTTTCATCCTGTGTCTGTGCGCGTATATGATACGTGTTGTTGTATGCAGTACGTGCACACTTGGGCGCTTTTTACGGGCTTACTCGTACTTCTCGATGAAGTTTACTCAGCTTTGTGTGCAAGCACGAAAGCTCTCCGTACGGAACAATAAACCGATTCGCATCCACCGACTCTATCTCTATGTGTGTATGTGTGTTTGTGTATAAATTTCAATCTGAATTATTCTTATTTAGAAAGGATGTTTTCACGCGTGTTACATCAAATTTCGACGCTTTAGCCTTCGAAGCTCTCACGAGTCTCTTCAAAAACATCACTTCCATCATCGCGCCGAGACGTAAATCAACACCACCCACAGACCTCTGAGCTGTCTGTCTGTAAGTTGGCGAAGCGAAAAGGAAAACATACCTCTTCGATATATATATACACATACACGCGTACATACATATATGGGGCGAAATTTCTCAAAACTCCTAGTGCCTCGCGCAACAGAGTTTTTGAGCGAAATTACTCAATTTCTAACTCGCTCTAAAAGCACCTAAACGAACCTGGAAAAAATAACCAACCAGTGATTTCGATAGGAAATTTGCTCAGCTTTCCGATGGTGAGGTCCAATTTTCCGGAATTTTCCATTTTCACCTCGGAAAATGCAAGTAAACTTTCAAACTCGAATATCTCAAAATGCGTCACTTTTTTTTACGTTTTTTATTGTTTCAATGGAAAGCTGAGGTCTTTTTACATAAATAACAGTTGTGTCCAAAGTGTATTTTTCATAAATTCTATGAGAGATACGAGCAAACATAGACGGCGCTCGGCCGCCCGGCCGCCCAAACGCGCGACTCGCGGCTCGCTGTAATCTCAGCTCGCACAAATGACAATGTAATTCAACTAGAAAAATTAATAAAAATATGGTT
>CACVKI010145526.1:247-10973 GCA_902732785.1 Trichogramma evanescens | reverse complement strand
CTTAAAAACTACCCGTCCGATCGTTTTGAAATTTTTACCATACATTCATTATACCACTGGGAAGGTTTCTATGATGTTAGAATACGTTTTTACTTCTTTTTTTTGAGTTTTGAATTTTTTTTCGTTTTTTACCACTTCGCACACACTCATTCGCTCATCCGCACTCATCGCTCATCGCTCATTGGTGATATTCAACAATTATTAAAAAAGTTAGTCTCGAATTCTTCAGTTTAATCGTTTAATTGGCGTTGGTTAAGCACTTCTGTAAATATATTTCTGAATGTCTTTATGCAAAAAAAGTCTAAAATTGTATTGGGTTTTTATAAATATTCTCCTACTCCTTACAAATTTAACGTGAGCGAAGCCACGACGGGTATCGCTAGTAGTAAAATAAAGTGTCCCCTCCGTAATCGACGGATTTTCTAGTAAGCACTTTTTGTTTTTGACTCTGGTGGCATGAAAACGTTCGTTTTTATAAACAATTTTTGTGGGTGATAGGAAAAAAAATTTCAACTTTGTTGTCGTCGTAAAACTTGATAAAAGTGCGATTTGTCCCCTCCGTGAGTGTCCCCTCCGTGACGAATTTTCGTGTTTGCAACAAGAAAATAAACGCATCAGATGATGGCCGATAAAAAGTCAAAATTCCACGAAAAAACAAAGAATCGAGTGTCAGAAACTGGAAAAATTAAATTCAAAATAGAATAAAGTAAATTTTTCGGTTTTTCCAATATTGTCCATTTTACCAACTCCAAATATCACACTTTTGAAAGAATGGACCATATAGTGATCTTAAGTTAACAAATAAAAAGCTTCTGTAATACTGCGCTGTTCTTTATTAATTAAAAACATAATGAAGACAATTCCTTTCCAGTTTATAGCCACCTTAACTATAAACGATAAATTCAGAATCTCTTCTTTGTTTTTACGAATGTTTTACATAATTTGTTAATTAGGACTGTAATAAAAAATAATACAACAAGCTCGAACTGATGGGCTGACAAAAAAATAACACATCTCACAAATGATCCGCTTCGTTCATGAAATGTATAATTTCATGAACCAAGTGAAATATCTGCCTGGAGCAAGACGATTTGCGTCATGTTGCAATCAAGAATTTCGAGCTGTCTTGACTCTTCAAAAAAGCACCCTCTTCCATCCAAGCGCAACGAAATTTGGAAAAATGTTGTACAATTTAATGTACATGTCCAAATACGCCAAATTAAAAAAAAACAACAATATTTCATCAACGCTAAAATACCGCATTTTAGCTCTTGGAAGAGGGGATAAAAAATGTATTTCCCAATTCCGTTTCACTTTGGGAGAGAAAGGTACTTTTCTAAAAATTTAAAGAACTCATAGGTCAAAAATGATGAAAAATTCAAGTCAGAATCACAAGTAAATCCAATCACAATTTTATTATTGTGAAAAAGGCAACGAATTTGGGATTTCAGAGCTTGGGTAGGAGGTTTTTCTGGTTAATTAAGTATAATATAAATACATTTTACTATTAATAGTATATTACTGCCCTAGGCGGCGAAAAACAGAAAAGCCTCAGATTACATATAATTAGAGGCTGAGACGAAAAAAAAACAATTTTCTACAATTTTGATGTACGTGTCCATTTTTAGCTCGAAACACCATCTTGTTCCCTATTCTGTTACTCGAAGATTAATTGTACGTGATGAAAAGCTCAATTAGATATCGCAACAAAAAACATGAATGAAAATTTCAGTCCGGTTAATAAATATATTAAGTCAATGGTCTTATCCTTTTTTAATGTTCTTATTCACTGTTTCCAAATTTCTGATTTCCTATTTTTTCAGAAGTTGTAGAAGTTTTTATTGAAAATTGGACACAAAGTCTTGACTATAGGCAGAATTTGGAAGTTTTTCAAGTTTAAAAGACGACTTCTGGTTTTTGACTATGACTTTAAAAAAAATTGAATTCGGCAAAACGGCTTTCACGAGCGTATCTTACGAGATATTTATCAACTTTTTTGGCAAAAAGTAAAAAAAATCTATTTTATGGTCGTGTTAGATGATAACCTCCCCATAAGCTCAGCGAAGGGTCTGACGTATGATAAATTAAAAAATTCAAATAAAAACGTGACTGCAGGCGCAGTTATAGGTTGTGATAACTAAATTATTTTTGAATGAAAAACGTTCAAATAAAAATTATTAAAGATTTTTAGGGGTTTTGAACTGAGAGTACAATTTTATCGAATAGCCCAGTTATTATTCGTACGAAAAAAAAATTTGGAGCTATAAATTTTACCTTAAATGAAAAAATAATATTAAAAAATATGAAATAAAATGTTATTACATCATCATTTTATTTTAATCTATATTTATTTAAATAATATCTCACGGCGGTTAAAAATTGGGCGCGAGGAGGTATATAGTCAGTAGTTAGGGCATTCACTTTATTATTGATTTTTGTAAGCCTACATTTTATTTTCACTCATTTCTTATGAAATTAAACACTTATTAGGTATCATAAAAAGAGTGTTTTGAAAACATAATTTATCAACTTTTTAGTACAAAAAATGAATAAGAAGTATTAATTGATTAATACAGAATGAATTTATGACTTTGAATGCATCTTTGTTAAAATTAAAAATAACATTCAAGTATTAGTGTGTTTGGTTACTGGTCCATGAAAATGATAAAACTCTAGTTATGAGACAAACATTTTTATTTTTCACTTTGTTTTTCTTACACGTCTAAACTGTGGAACCAACTACCGACCGAATAGGCAGACTTTTTTGCCGACTTTCAAAATTTTCAAACACATAATGTAAAGACATAAGACAAAAATAATCAAATTTTTTATTTCGAATCGGGACTGAACCCATTTAAAGTAAAATCTTTCGTTTTGTGTTCAAATGTATGTAACACCAATTCAAAAATTTGACTAATAATTCAATTTGAAAAGTCGATAATATCTTTTCAGAATCCAAGCACGAAATTACAATTAGAACATCGATTTCAGATGTTTTTGCGTAATGTTACTGTAAATAATTCATAACACATAAATTTATGTAATTAAAATTCATATAAAATTCATATAATCATGGACCGGTATGGACTCAAATATTTGAACGATCTGAACTTTTTTACCTTATTTATTTATTTATTTTTATTTAATGATTTTCCATTAAAAACTAAATATTTCACACTGCCTACACAATGCTAAGGAGATCGTATTTTAACTTTGGATATTCTAGTTTGCGCCAGTGTATAATTTATTTGACACATAGTATCTTAAGACTGAGTTTGACGCGATACACTAACACAGACGCATCCATTACAGTACGATATAGGCAAAATATTGGTTAGACGGCAAAGTTCTACCGAACCGAACTCTTCATAACATAACAAACGGTAATCATGGCGCTCGCGGAAGTGTGTGGATTAAATTCATTTATGAATATAAATAATTCTCAAAAAGACGAAGAATTCAGTCATGAAGTTGAGATTGCGAATTTCACCAATAATTTGTCCTTAGAGATGCCACCATTTAGCAATGTAAGTTGTTATATTCTTATTAAATATTGTTATATTTTATTTCGGTAATTGTTTATAATTATATTACTTTTGATTCTTAAACCAAGTATTTTTATCAATTTCTTTAATGAATTATTCAAAAACTTTATACTTAGACTAGATAGTTAATTCAACTAAAACATTAAAACTTATCAAAGACTTTGAGGTTACCTCGCAATGACTACAGAGTTTTACACTCTTGGAATTTAATTCATTGTGTTGTAAACATTTCAGCCAGCTAATTTTTTGGGGCAGCTTGGTAATGAAACTGATGAAACTGGTAAACATTTGAAGATTCAATTTGATCATGGAACTACCACTTTAGGTTTTATGTACCAAGGTGGAATAGTGCTGTCAGTAGATTCTCGTGCAACTGGAGGTCAATTTATTGGTAAGCTGATGCACTTTTTATTTTTTACACAGTACATGTAAATATTAAATTTTATATTAAAATAATCTATCAATGTTTGTAATATACAATGTGAAATTTTCTGTACAGGTTCGCAAGTTATGAAAAAAATAGTTGAGATAAATGACTACTTACTGGGCACATTAGCTGGAGGAGCAGCTGACTGTGTTTATTGGGATCGAGTCTTAGCTAAACAATGTCGCATGTATGAACTTAGAAATAGATCACGCATTTCAGTTGCAGCTGCAAGTAAACTAATGTCTAATATGGTATATAACTACAAAGGAATGGGTTTGAGTATAGGTAATTATTAGATTTTTCAAAAACAATCAATATCTTAGTATGATAATTTTGTAATGTGTCTAATAGTTTTTAATAATCTTAAACATTATAGGTATGATGATTGCTGGATGGGATAAGCAAGGTCCTGGTTTATATTATGTTGATTCAGAAGGCACACGTACACCAGGAAAAGTATTTAGCGTAGGCTCTGGTTCTATCTATGCTTATGGTGTCTTGGATTCTGGATATCATTGGAATCTAAAAGATGAGGAAGCTTACGAACTTGGTAGAAGAGCTATTTATCATGCAACTCATAGAGATGCTTACTCTGGTGGTATCGTTAGAGGTAATTGTCATTTCTTTTGAAAATTCATTTTACAAGAATAGAAGTAAAAAAAAATTTTATCTCTACAGTTTACCATATGAAATCCACTGGTTGGGTTCATATTAGTGATCAAGACTGCAAGGATTTGCATTATGCATATGCAGAAGAAAAAGAAGTTTAATTTATCAATAATATTTTATTATAACATTTCATTAATTCTTTAATAATAAACGTGTCTACTTGATTATAATTCTATTGCAAATAGTTCATTTTAATGCATTAATTACTCGCATGGATAATTTTATCAATAGAAGAAGATCTCCAAAAGACAAAGAAATAAACATTATTGTTTTATGTATGAAATTTAAAAAAAAATTATCTGGAATACCTGATTTCAATATGCAGAAAATTTTTTATTCAATACACAGTGTTCATTACTTCTTTTCATAAAATTAAAAATTTTAATCTGAAATTGAAAACAACAAGTAGCAAGATAATCAAAATCGCTCCATACTTATTTACAAATGCGAATTTAGAAAACCTTTATGTTTTTAACTCTCTTATTTATCAAACGAATTGTACCCCTCTTCGACCTCCCACCCGCAGGCAGCAGCCGCGGTGTAAACACACACTTACATGCATAGAGCATACATGCGAAGTATCATGTATGTGTTCCTGCGCTTCATTGGCAATACCACTACATAGGTGTATATTTTCAGTACTAAGTTGCAACGCAGTGAGAGACGAGTAACTGCGTTCTTATTGAACAGGTTTTGATGCGCATATTTTACATATAGCTGCATTGTAACATATTGAACATTTTTTGTCTTATCTAGCCAAAAAAGTTATCGACTATCATTAAACAATATGTCTAGTCCTGAAGAATCAAGTCTAAAAGCCGGTCATCCGCCTGCAGGTATATTATGATATTTACCGTTATTATTTCCTAAAAAAATTTATCTACAAAAGATCGCGCATTAGAATCAAAAAATGAATTTCCTACACATTTTTTATGTATTTGTACATGATCATTGGGTTTATAGTCAAGGCCGGCGGTATGAGAATAACGCAACATAAGCATTCTGACAAAGAACGCGAAGTCAAACCTACAAAGGATCCTGAAGAACTCAAGACATCTACCAGGTAATAATTTTTGTTCTGGTTTTCTCCATTTTGTTTTTGTACGAGCGGTGCTAGTATTTTGATGATATGTTTTGGTTACTTGTAAAATTTTAAAAAGCTCTTTTTTATTAATAAATGATTCATCAAAACTGAAAATAACGATGTGATTCAGTCCTGTATTATTTTATGCTAATTAGCATAATGTAATTTCTTTGAGTTTTTTGTATTTATTAGTGTACAATGTTTCATCGAAAAGTCTTTGATAGGTAAGCACTCATTAATGCAAGCTTTTAATATTTTTTAGCCCTCCAAAGGCAATGATTGTTAGTGGAGTACAAACCAAAGGACATGCTGATTTTCCTCCTGAAGCTGTGCAACATTATCATGATAAACCTGTTCCAACTCATGAGGCCCGTTCATCTAATTATTCAAGACCTATTGTTATTCAGCAACCTAGAAAGTAGAATGCCAGCTGGGTTGAAGTTTCTTTAAAATTTAAACTTTATAAAAAATTCAAAATAACAATATTTAAAAAAATTTTACTTAATTATCAAATGTGAAAAGCATAAAAACTATATTTATTATTTTATTCAAAACATCTTTTTCAATTGCAACGATAGTATAAAGTTTATTTCATTGTAAAAAAGTATTCATTTTAAAAAGAAATAGGATTACTCTTTCACTTCTCCATATGCATTTAACTTTTGAAACTTGAAGGGTGTTTCTAAAAAACTTTGTAGAGTTTATTATTGTTAATAGAAAACTATTTTTTCTAAAATATTCCATGTATGCATTTAAAATGATGATACTAAACATTGATGTACAATAAATATTACTTAGCCAGAAGAGTATTTTGATATAGATCCAGTTTTATTTATAAGTGAAATTTTTAACAATTATAAACATTATAAAGTTTATTTTAAATTCAAAAAAACTTAAAATGTATCAAAGGAATACTTATTCTATTAATTTTGAAGAATATTATTTAAATGAAAATAAATTGTTAATTATATAATTAATTTTTTTCAATCAAAATTATTTCAATATATTCATAATGTATGAAAACAATCCTTTTAGTTCTACAAAAACGTTAACGTTATTGGTCAAAATGATGCACACTTATCAATTTTGCATTAAACATTTTTTTCAATTTTATTCTAAATCGTCATCATTCTAAATTATATTAAATCAATTTCAATAACTCTGAATTGTTAGCAAAATTCAAGATTTATGTAGATTTAAATTTGGCAAAAAAAGGATTCAGTTGTTTGGATCCTCTGAGTAAAAATTATTATTAAAAAAAAATTGTTGGTGTTAGCTTTGGGAAATTCAATATGCACAAGTTTATTCTGCTTCTTAATCTTGATTTAAGTAAAATTCGGTTCAATTTTTTTGGTACGTTTTCCATTTATGAACTATTAAAAAAATTTTTTTGTAAGTAACAATTTTGTCCTGAATGAACTGACTGAATTGTGTCTGACTGAATTGTGATTATTTACACAAAAAAATATCAACCAATTCCTTTCGAATTTTAGGAGATTGTGTCTACCTAAATAGCTCATTTAGTTTTTCGCATCATAAATCAGTAATCGTTAAAGGTTTATTTTTGTACCATTCCTAAAAATCACGAAGAATTTGCATGCTATTGATATTAAAAGTTTGCTGTTTACAGTAAATAAATCTAAATTAAAAAGAGATTCTTCGATTGGTGGTTAGTTGAGTAAAAATGTTTCTTTTTTTACTTTGGTAAAAAAATAATGCTTACAAAATAATATAACATGTTTTTACTAAGACGCATTTAGTAGAATGATACGGTTGTTATGTAAACTATGTACTTATACAATAAGCGAGCACAATTCTTGATGGATAAAATATTTGCACGTGTGTGATGCACGTTGGTATCGTCACCTGGGCAACGGTCAGCTTATATAGATCATAAACATACCCGAAAGAATGAAATCGTGACTACTTTTTACTTTTAGTCACATTATTGAAATTATTCACTCTTGCCATTTTCTGTGTGCATCGGGGTCTGGTGTGGACCAAAAGACCACTCAAACACAACAGCGTAGCCGATCATTCACTGGACCACGTAAATCTAATATGACCAAAAAACGCAGTGCTTTATGAATGAAAAATGCAAGTTACAAAGAGCTTAATGCCGGTCGTCCATTCTAAACAGCATATCAGCTGAAGCTGATATTTGGTGGCAGATTTTCTCTATTTTCTCTAAAATTGTGTTAAGTCTCATTATTAAAGCTTTCATCAGTATGTCTGGCAAGAGACAGGCTGACAAGCACTCAGAAATCGATGTGCACGTAACCAAACACTACGATATTATTCGGCGTCTCGGCAAAGGAGTAAGTCAAATAAATTTTAATCTTTGTAGATTAAATCAATCATTTTATTAGCATGAAACTATCATGAAGCAATAATTTTTTAACATTTTGATCGATTGTCCGTTAGTAATAACAAAATTGTTTTAAATTTAAGTAAACCACAATTTAATAAAAGTATTATAAATAATAAATATCGATTAAAATATTTTGCATCTCACGTCGCTTAGATCCATCATTGAGTCTAAAATTAAATCGATATTGAGCTAAAATTATCAAATCCAGTACTTGATGTTTAGTTCCAAAATATAAAGAGTAGCGAATTCTAATATATTTGTGAAAACAAATTTTTATTATATACGATTGTTCCTTATGATATTTTAATCAATGAATATAAAATGAGTCCTTTTAAAGCAGAATAGAATCAATATTTCAAGTTCACGTAGTGATATGGACAAAACAATCTTTCTCATCCAATATACTTTCCTCCTTTTACCTCTTAATATTAATCGATAACTATCTTACATAAAAAATAATCCACGCTATTCATTTGAAAATATCCATGAAAAAAACTATTTTGTTAAATACTTTGATGTATTATATTTCTTTTTAAAAGCCGGTATTTAAAATACTATTTTTACTTTCAGGCTTATGGAATTGTATGGAAAGCAATTAATAAACGCTCAAAGGAAACTGTGGCCGTAAAAAAAATTTTCGATGCTTTTAGAAATCAAACAGATGCGCAACGCACTTTTCGTGAAATAATTTTTTTGATATCTTTTGTCAAGCATGAAAATATTATAAAACTTATTGATTTGCACAAGGCGAATAATGATCGTGATATTTATCTTGTATTTGAGTATATGGGTTGGTTAACATTTTTACTAATTTTTTATATATTATTACGATTTTTATTAATTTATTAAAATATTAGTTAAAAAAAACCAATAATCACTATGTACTTTACAGAAACTGATCTTCATAATGTAATAAAGCGTGGAACTATTTTAAAAGACATTCACAAAGTCTTCATTATGTATCAATTATTTAAAGCTATAAAATACATCCATTCTGGCAATGTGATTCATCGAGATCTGAAGGTAATTCATCCAATATGCATATAACTTGCACTTTTTCAACGCCACTGTATTGATTGCAGTAACTGAATAGTTTTTGCTCGATTGTATCAATAATTTTTAAAAAATTTTAAATACATTATATTCTTATTTTTATCAAAACTAGCCTTCGAACATCTTGTTGAATACCCAATGTCACTGCAAAATTGCAGACTTTGGATTAGCTAGATCAGTATGTCAGCTCAATGAAAGTGATGGCGAGTTTGGAAGCGACCCCACTTTGACAGACTACGTTGCTACACGATGGTATAGAGCTCCAGAAATTTTAATAGCTTCAAAGAGGTAATAGCTTTTTTGTTGAAAATTTTCCAATCATTTGGAAAAAAATATTCGAAACTCATCGATTAAAAGAAACATAAAATACAAACTCTAATTAAGTTTGATCCGGACTTTCATCTCCAAAAAAGTCATAGAGCTTCTTCAAAGTCTCAACTACCTTCTAAATTTCGATTTGAAGTCGAACGGCCAAAACTCGCCAGAGGGTGTTGAAAAATGGGCAAAAAACATCGAAAGTAGGCCCAAAAAAACGTGAAATTGCCCAACACAGCCTTGGCATCTTGAGGAAGCTTTGTGAATTTTTTGGAGATGAAAGTCCGGTTGTAATTGATTAGGTTTTAAGTTTTGTCTTTCTTTCTATCGTACTAGCCTTCTAAGTGTTCGGATCACTTTACAGTATGTTTTTTCTGAAAATATGAACAATTTCCAAGAAAACAAAAAAAAGATCTTGTACTTTTTCGTAGTCAGTTTATACGGAGCTATAGTGATTACTGTAATATTTGTGATAATTATGAAAAAATTTCAAATTTTTATTATATTAAAATAATTATTTTGTTATTTTCTTTATCACTCATATGTCAACAATAGGTACACAAAGGGAATCGACATGTGGTCATTAGGGTGCATATTGGGTGAGATGCTACTTGGAAAACCTTTATTTCCAGGATCGTCAACTATCAATCAAGTTGAAAGAATCATGGCTACACTTCCGACACCGACAGAAGAAGGTTCTAATATTTTACCTTTTTCATATACAGAATCACTTCAATTACCAAGTGATGAATTATTTACATTTGAAACAAAATATATAAAGCAGAAATATTTTTAGATTTATTATCTATCAGTGCGGGGTATGGAACGAGTTTGCTTGAAAAAACCCCAGCTACTCCTCATAAATCACTCAATGATTTACTTCCTGGAATATCTAATAAAGCATTAGATCTTATCAGTAATTTGATTGTTTTTAATCCTAATCAACGCTTGACGGCTATCGAGGCTTTAGAGCATCCATACGTTGCAAGGTGAATATCTATTGATTTAATTATTTTTTTTACTATTTAACATGTTTATTTTTGAAAAATGTTTGAAGAACTATATTCATTATAATAAAATTAATTATGATATCATCTCTCAAAAGCACGTTATTTGAGTTGATAGAAAAGATTATGTTACTAAAGAGAACTCACTCTATTTTATGTATGGGTCAAAATAATACTTTTTTACAAAACCGTGCGCACGTATGTCACCGATCTTGACGCGCTTTTGGTATGTTATAGTACATGGTAAAAAGGTCT
>CACVKI010145525.1:10463-59030 GCA_902732785.1 Trichogramma evanescens | reverse complement strand
GGCCCCTCGTGTATCAAATGTACCAACCGTATAGTGAAATTCACAACATTCGAAGAGTGTGAGAGCCATTTGTATGTTTGAATATCATTTTCTTCTATTTTCAAATCAAAGTAGACTCTCTATCGCATTTTGGAGCTCGCAAAGGTGGACTTATCTCGTTTGGCCGGGAATCGTTTACAGCGAAATGGACTTATCTGGTTAGGCACGATGTTATATTTAACGATACGTGCTGTACTCGTCTGTTCTGACCCTTGTACCTTAAAGTAGACATAACATATAGGTAATTTATGTCATAAACTCGATTTCGAAAAAAATGGACTTATCTCGTTTGCCCTTTCCACCACAGATATATATTCTCGAACGGCAGAGCTTGTCCCGGCCATTTCATTGTATCCGCAGTCGACGCGTCCGAGCTTATATGTCCTCGTTTCTACGACGTACCTCGTGAAAAGCACGAGCTTCTATCCTATGCGAAAATGCTTCTAAATGTAGATTATCTTTTTTGCATGAGTTTTTGCATGAGTTTTTGATTCATGAAAGGTTTGTTTGTTCTTCTCGTCATCAGGCTATTCTTTCCATCGAGGGCAATCATTAATGCCTTCAAATAGTGAACGTGTTTGTTCGTTATAGAAACTGCTAATTTTCTGGACTTTCATCACTGACCAACGCAGCAGGAAAAATGTATTAACTTCGATTCTTAAAAGGCTCGATGAGAAACCGATTATCCAAGGCTTGGCTTCGAATCTTTTCATAAACGCTGAAGAGAGAGAAAGAAAAAGAGAGATAACTATTATAATTTGAGTAGAGCAGGACAGAGAGCTATGATTTTTTAACTTTTTTGTACAAAAAAATGTTAGTGGTTTGACATATACTTATCACTTAGGTTTAAATTATCACTTAATCACTTCACTCAATTTTTCAAAATTGTCGGTTCATTTAGTGTAAAAATAAATATGAACAAAAATATATAACTTTCTCTAAATACACAAAGTAATAGTTAAAAATTCATAAAAAATCATTCAGTTTTTGGGACTATCATTGGAGCGTGAATAATTGACGCGATTTATTTTTCGACCAATTTGTAAGGCATGGACAAATTGTAAGAAACTGTATGTGTGATGTAGTAACAGTAAGAATTAGTAGCAGCTGAAGCAGAGATTTGCGGCCCTCGCAAACGCTCTTACTCATTATCGAGGTCGAAGATGAGGCTTGACAATTAAATTGAAAGGACCGATTCGCAAGGATGTGCCAACCAAACCGATCAGCTATGCGGAATATTGAAAAAATAATAAATAAAAGCGATACAAAAGTTGTGCGGCTTTCATTGCGAAGAGTGTGTGGTGTGGGACCACCTACGGACCTGCGGACGTTTCTTAAATGCGGAACAAATGAGCTACGTTCTCTAAAGACTATATTCGGTCATAAATACCGGGACCGGGGGCATTTCATTTTTTTTTTTCACAGCTTTGCGTATATTATAATAAGGCAGTTTTCGCGTACGTGTATTGTACGTGTAGCCGACAGCCGCAAACGACGGATCTATTCTCTTGCCTCGTACGAGCTGTTATTGTGCAGATTTTGAGAAAATCGCAGGCACAAAAGTAGGAAGCTAGTAAATATATAATAAGAACGTCGTTGTTTTGGGTCCAGCGACATCATACAGCACTGCTGTCAGTAACGAAGAAAATTCGGGGTTTTTTCCAAAGCGCAATAAAGGAGACAAGGACGAAACACTTACTGGTCGTTGACGTCAACATCAACATCAACGTCGTCGTCGTTGCCATCTTCGTCGGGCACCAGGACGCTGGCCCCGGTGAGAACGAGCACGGCGTCGTCCAGGCGGCTGAAACACAGGCTTCTCTTGGGACTCTGCTGGCCGCCGTTGCACTGGCTGAGTCGCAGCAGAGTCGTCGCGCTCGAGGACTCGAACTCGCTCGTCAGCTGCCAGCGATTGTCGAAGTAGCGCTCGACCTCGGGTCGCGTCGAGGGGCCCCAGGCGGCCAGGCACAGGCTGACCCTCTGGCCGGCGAGTCGCGCGCAGACGAGCGCCGTGTTGAGCAGCAGGCCGCAGAGCTGAGCCCGATGACGCGGCGCCGAGGTCGAGCCGAAGCCCTCGAGGTCCTCGAGGAGGATGAGCGAGGCCGGCTTGGCGTACTGGTGCAGACCGACCAGTTGGGCGGCCAAATTGTCCTGGGTGTACCTGTCGCCGGGGAGAGATCGAGTCCGATTAAAAGGAGAAATTAAATTTTTTCAAAATTACTCGCGAAAAACATATACTCACACGAAAGTGATGAGTCTGAGCGAGTTGGCCGAGAGTTGGCTGCGATGGTGGAAGCTCGCCGGCAGCGAGTCCAGAGCTTTCGGGGCAAAGTAATAAACGGCGAGGCCTTGACGCGCCCAGCAAAAGGCCGCCTGAAAGGGAATGAACGAGGCGTAAATATTACTGTGTTAAAGAGAAAGAAAGATCTGTGCGTGCACGTAATTGGGGGAGGATCGATATTCTTACCTCGAACAGAAACGCCTTGCAGTGCTCCTCGTCGCCCCTGATCAAGGTCGTCTTGACCAAATCTTCCTCGAGCAGCATGTTCCAGACTCGTTCCAGCGGCCTACGTTACTGGGTGGTGGTGGTACAGTTCTGTTCGTTTTTTTTTTTTTTTACGAGGACTGTCCGCGAGTAATCGTGTAACGTGTTTGCACTATTTTATTTCCGTCGCTGTGTCGATCGTTTCGAATTTTCCGAATTTTCCGAATTTTGATTTACTGGGACCGAAATGAATACGAGCTTATCAGCCAGACAGTGCGAGCTTGTAGCAACCGATTCTTTTTTTTGAATTCGTTTTATTGGCCTTTGTTTTATACATATCAGCCTTAGCAACCGATTCCCGCCAATGAAGAGCCGCGCACCATCTAACGGCTCTCGGCCGAGTTCAATTTTATGATGCCGGTTTCTGTATCGTACACACAGAGTACGGACTCCAAACTGCAACTTTGAACTGTCGAACTTGCGTTAGCCAACCGCCAATTTTGACTCGTACCACTTGTAACGAATTACACAGATACATTCAGCTATCTTACACTAGAGTATATTGGCCGTTAATTAAAAGAGATAACAAAAAAACGAGCTCTCAGGATTTAACGCAGTCGGGGCGCAGTGCTGCACTCTAATCTCGAGAGGCCTAACCTTTAAAATTTTAACGACTTCTGAGTTTGAGTTCTGGCCGCCGGGCGAGCTCCGATATTGGGTCGATGCCCGTCATTACGAGTCAACAATAACAATCGCGGCTGACAGCGAGTCGATGTGCAGCTGTTCGGTACAGTCACTCTACCCGGTGCACCCGCATAATACCTGCTGTATACATATAAATGCTGAAGTAAAGCTGCTTCGGGCTTACACCAATCGCTGATTCGCAAGCCGCGCGCCAGTCGGCCAGTCTCGAGTCCGCATCTGCACACACAAGCTTCGGTAAATGCACGCGCGTATAATAATAACAATACACAAACTCCGAGTGCAGTGCAGGGCAACACTCGTATACTATCTATATATCGGTGCAAGCCGCAAGGTGCTCGGCGGTTTATAAATATAGAGGGAGGTACATATATTTACTGGTACACGCGCCGCACCAACAGCAAAAACGACGATGATCATAACATCGAGGAGGACGATCTGACGATATACATGCGCGCGGCGTGAATTCGCGCGGAGATTGTGGGCTCGTCCCAATGTTGTAATATACAACTACAAGGTATATAGAGTCGCGCCGTGCCCCGCGCTGCGTGGTGCATGAGATAGGTTGATCTTATATATATATACCAACGGTAGCGAGCACAGCGTTGGCAGCAGCAGTAAGCCAAGCAGCACACAGCAGCATGCCACAGCCATTGGGTCGGCTCGGGATCATGTGCTGTTTTTAAAGTCGTTTTTGGAAAGAGATCAGGTCCAGAGTCATTAAACGCGCGTGAATCATGATAAGCGCCTGAAGAAATACAGAGAGTGAACACACATTGACGTTGCTTCGCGGTGGTATACAAACGATTAAGTGCGTGCAAAATGGGTAACGAGGCTCGAGTCCACGCCGTACTCAATCAGATATTGGTGAGTCTTGCAATTCACGCGATTGTTCCTCAATTCGCTGCTTTACGTCGCGCTTCTTTCAAACATCATTGTTTACGTTCTTTATTTTGTTATTGCATAGCATGTTGAAGCAATCGAAGAGACTTTCAGCTGTGTCATCGTACATAATCCCAGCCATGAAAAGGAGAAGATCAAAAAATGGCAAATGGAGCTATCAATGGCTCTCAAAGGGCTGAGTTCTGAGCAACAAGAGAGCATGGTTAAAAAGTTCCTTGGTGTTGCAGCCAATATTACCAATTACAGAAAAATGCAGTTGATAACCAATTTACTTGAGCACTTGGTTATGACCAATCTCTTACCTGCCAGGTAAAATTGCTTTTATCTAAACTCCAGCTACTCGTTAATACTTTTTACTTCAAGTCCTGTAAATTACATCTGTTCAATCTTCTGCTTTCACAGATTAGTTTGTGAGTGTATTTTGAGCTGTGACAAATTAGATTATCACAACAAAGAGTTTTGGATCGTTTCATTTACGCTGATTCGTCGTATAATTGGAGGAGTTGAATATAAAGGTGTTAGAGAAGTAATGAAGGTTAGTCAAATTTTTATTCTTTTTATCAAAGTTACATTTTGAAATCCATTTTCACTATATTTCATTAATTTAATTTTGACTTTTTATTTCAGACATGTAAAGTAAAAGCCCATACATTACCCTCAGTTATAGATTCTTCTACCCAACCCCAAGTGAAAGTCTTAGAAAACCTTATTGAATATATATTTGATCGAAATGCTTGCTTATTACCAAGCTATTTAATTGTTAATGAACTCTTGAAGTATATGGAAACTCAGGATTGGCCTCACTGGGTACATAAATATTATCTTACTTGTTTTTTATATAAATGTATCATCAATATAAAAATTTATAACTATTTGTTTTTAGCTGGCAAAATTGATATCTAATTTTATAGAAAGCTTCCGAAATGTTGTTCAAATAGTAACAGTTATTGGTCATACAAAAATGTTACCAATTGTACAACATGCAGGGTACAGTGATCATTTAATAAGTCAATGGTTATTAGATCATAACACATTAAAATTTTCTTTAAAAGGGGCTCTTCCTTATGATCAAGAATTATTGAAACCTCAGACAAATCTTTTAAAATATGTATTGGAACAACCTTATAGCAGAGATTTCACTTGCTGCATGTTAAGATTGCAAAAAATAGTGAGTTTTTTTTTGAAATATATTTAAATTGTTCAAGGGTTAAATACATTTTTATGCTTTACAGCAAAATTCTAGGTGTACAGCATTAGAAGAACAACTTGTAGATTTATTGATCAGGAGTATGGAAAAAGTTGAAAATGAAACTCCAACAGAAGCAGCAGATGAAAAATCACCTACCTACTGGACATGGATTCATATGTTTTCCCAATTAATACATTATGTAGTGTTCAAATTTGCATTTCTTCCTAGTCTGGTTTTGTCGATTCATGATAAAGTGAGTAAATTTTTATCACAAATATGAATATTTTTTCATATTAAATTGATTCAATTTGTTTTTACTTAGCTAAGCGGAAGAGAGTGGAAGAAATCAAGAGATCACTTAATGTGGGTTTTTCTTCAGATTATATCTGGTACAGTAGGCAGGGCTACTGTAAGTGCTAAATTTTTATTTTTGTTAAATATTTTAGAAACCTAATTTATTTTTAAATTAAAATGTTTCAGCTTGTAACTTTTTTGCCCATTCTAAAGTTGTATGATCTCTTGTATCCTGAGAAAGAACCTATTCCAGTACCAGATTTAAAAAATCCGAAATGTACTCATCAAATGGCACCTATTTGCATATGGATGCATTTGGTGAAAAAAGCACAAGATTCCAATTCCAGTGTACGACCAATACCATACAATCTGAAGCTACATCATGAGTAATATTTTTATTTAAATAATTGATCGTAAGTTTGCCATGGTTTCTGAATTTCTTAATTAATGTGTCTGACAGGTTCATTCAACATGCAGCTTCTCAAATAACAACTTTTTCCATTGACACAGATTATACTATACCTCTGTTATGTAATGCTTATTCTACCATGGGTCCAAATGATTATTTTAGTCAATCATTGGCTGTATTATTTGATACCATAAGTAAAGTAAGTTATATCAAGACAAAAATTAATTTGTTAATTTGGGAAAAATTTCATTAAAAATGTGTTATAGACAAAATAAGAAATCCATGAATAGTTGAAATTTTTCTTAAAATACAAGAATTTTGATTTACTCTGAATTATTTTGATTCAATTTTTATTAATGTAAGCAAATTTTATTTTGTTTAATACAATAGCCTCATCAACGACAGCAATCGCCTACCATGCTCAACAGTTCAGTATCTGTAAATCCACCTACTGTACCATTAACTATATATATTCTAGACTCTATGACTGCCCATGCAAAGATGAATCTTATACATTCAGTAGTTCAACATATAATGAAAATAGCACAATCAAAGAGTAATATACCTATACCTCCTGCACTTGTTGAAACTTACAGCAGGTTGTTAGTTTACACTGAAATTGATATTCTTGGCATCAAGAACTTCATCAGTAAGTATATCATTTTCTTACTATTTTATGACAATTCTTAAAATTTATATTTACCATAAAAATTTTTGTTTTTTAAATAATCAGGTAACCTGTTACCAACAATATATAAAGCTCATGCTTGGAGTAATCTATACACTTTGTTGGACATGTTTAGTTATAGAATGTACCATATTCAACCTCAGTACAGAGTACAATTATTGAGTCATCTTCACAATTTAGCTTCAGCACCGCAGACTAATCAAACCCAGCTACATTTATGCATCGAAAGCACAGCTTTAAGACTAATTACAGCTCTGGGTAATGCAGAAGTTCAACCTCATCTTACCAGGTTTATGACTGAACAAAAAACTCGTATATCTCAAGATTCTGAAGAATTGAACAGAGTTTTAGTCCTTACTCTTGCTCGATCCATGCATATAACAGGTACAGTATAAAATGATTTAAAATCATCGTACAATTTTATTTATTAAAATCACTAATATATATTTCAGCAACCGGAAGTGATGCTCTTGGAGGCATGTGGTGCGAAGAACTACTTCATGCAATCATGCAACATACTCCTCATACTTGGGCAGATCATACTCTGCAGTGTTTCCCGCCTCTATTACGAGAATTTTTCAAGCATACCAATGTTTTGAAGGAAGAAAAGCAACAAATAAAAAAGTCTGTTGAAGAAGAATACAATAATTGGCATTCAATGAGCAATGAAAACGATATAATTGCTCATTTTTCTGTTCCTAATACACCACCACTGTTTCTTTGCCTTTTATGGAAAATGATTCTTGAAACAAACTGTATTAATCCTATTGCATACAAGTAAGAAATTATTTAGACGTGATTATTCGTCATGTCGTAAAATTAAAAATCAAAATTCTTTTTTTATTTTAGAATTCTTGAGAGAATCGGCGCCAGAGGTTTATCTCTGCATCTCAGAAAATTCTGTGATTATATTGTATTTGAAGTTTCAAGTACAACTTGCGATGGACAGTATGTTAATAAATGTGTTGATGCCATCAATAGCATGATATGGACATATAATGTTGTAACATTTGATAGATTAATTTTATGTTTGGTAAGTAATTTCTTTTAAATCTTAAATATAATATATTTATTGAATTTAATAAAAACTCTCATTCAATAGTCACTGAGAACTTTGGAAGGTAATGAAGCTCAGTTGTGCTCATTCATCATTCAGTTACTGCTGTTGAAATCTGTAGAATTTCGTAATAGGCTTCAAGAATTTATCACTGAAAATTCACCCGAGTATTGGAAGCAATCAAATTGGCAAGAGAAGCAAATGTCCTTTCATAGAAAGTTCCCAGAAAAATTTGCTCCAGAAGGAGTTTTGGAGCAAGCTTCAAGTAGTCAAAATCAGTATCAAAATTTTCCCACTTATTTTGGTAATGTATGCTTGAGATTTTTACCAGTACTGGATATTGTTATTCATCGATATCTAGAAATTCCAAAAGTTACACAAAATTTAGAAGTTTTGCTAGATCATTTAGGATGTCTTTACAAGTTTCATGGTAATCATATATTTTATTAATATTTAATTCTAAAATCAAAAAAATTTACTTTTAATTTTTTCAACGTAATTTTTAATTTTTCATAGATCGACCTATAACCTACTTGTACAACACTTTGCATTATTATGAGAAAAGATTAATAGACAATCCTAATTTAAAACGAAGATTAGTATCTGCTATTATGGAATCAAGAGAATCACGAATCCTTGGATTCTTCTTGACTGAACCTTATCAAAAATACATTGGTCAGGCTGCTATTGATGATTCACCATGGGTACCTGAGCTAGATTATTATGTAAGATTGGTTCAACGTTTAATGAAAAGTAAGTAATTGATAAAACTCAAGCTTGTGGCTGTAAAATTTCTAAGTCTTCTAATAATTTTGTCAATGATTATTCTCGTATAGCCATATCTGGTAAAGCTGCATTTCCTGGAGTAGACTGGCGATTTAATGAGTTTACAAATGCGGCTTCGCATACGCTTCATCTTACCTGCGTGGAAATAATGGCTTTACCTGTGCCGCCAAACGTCGCAGCGAATAACTTATTAGATGTTGTAACAAAAGGGTAAGTACGACTTCTGGTGTTACTTTTTTACCTTGTAATGATCTTTTAGCTCAATAAATCAATTATGAACTATTTTCGTTTCTAGAAACACTGTGATCCAGTCGAACGAGATTCATGAATGGATTAATTGTATTGGTGTAATTATGACAGCACTTACGGACTCTTATTGGTCTACATTTTATGACCGGCTGTTGGATATCATCACATGTCCCGATCTAATTGAATGGCCTTATGATTTAACTCCATTCCAATTATTTAATTTCAATTTGATACACAACAGCTTTTATGAAAATAAATATAGCTTCATGCTGGCCCTGGCTCATTCTATCTGGCATCATGCTGGAGTTGGTCAGCTTGTCAACATCGTTCAGTAAGTTAATTAATTATGTATTTTCTATTATCAAGAAGTAAAAAAAATTAATAATTCTTCTTTTTTCTAGTTTTGTTAAGGAAAAATTGCAACCTGTTGTAAAAACTGAAGAACAATACATCTATGCGTGTCATTTAATTGGGCCAACTCTGAACCGCTTAGTTATTGAGAAAAATCGATATATTTCAGATCTCACTGTTATGTTATATCAAATGTTGGAACAAGTTAGTCGTAATCAAACGCACTTAAAACAGATGGATACGATTTGTGATCTGATGTATCATATTAAGTATATGTTTGTCGGAAATTCAATTAGAGATGAAGTTGAGAGTATTATAAGAAGATTAAACCCTGCTTTACAAATGAGACTACGCTTCATAACAATTAAAAATCCTGACGAGAATCAACAGTCTTAAGAAAAGACTATCACTGTCAATAAATATGGGTTCAAGTACTACACTTGCATCCTATACTAAAGTACAAACTTAATTTAGTACTTTACTGATTAATTGTTGATTATAAGTTTTGAAAAGTTAATGATGCCTTTTTAACCAATCTAGAAATATAAAAATATATTTAGAAAGCATTGTTAGTTCCGGGTAATGTTTTTTATCAATACAGATTCAAGACATTCCTATTTTACTTCAAGACATTCTTTATGCTTATTTGTGTTATCAATTTTGTATATATGTGAGTATGTCTTAAAGAGATTATTGAAATAATAATTTTTTCTAAAAAAAGCAATAAACTCGTTAATGATTCTACTTATGAAACCTATTACTATATATTTTTTCAAAAACAAAAAACGAAAAAATGAAAAAGACAAAATATTTTCAACAGAGCAAACTCTTTTTCTTTAATACTTATCAATTTATAATTCTATTGATCATTGATCATTTAATTATAATTTAATTGCAGATTGTTCTTGATGTTTATGAATGGAATTTCAGCTTTGCTCTTCAATAAATTTTTCTTTTAAATTTTCTGTATTGTACCTGTAATTAACTAGTAATCATCGTAACTGAAAGTTTCAGAACTTGAAGAATTCATAACTACTTTGGCAAAAGCTTCATAAGAACATGAATTTTCTGTAACAAATTTTTGCTTTTTCATTTCAGCAATCCATTTCATCTAAAATCATAAAACAATGTTAAAGTAATTTGTTTTTCCTTTAAATTCAAAAAAGTTCCTTACCAAGTTGGGAAACTTTTCTTTTTCAAACTTGAAAGTTTCATTATATATGAGTGCTAAGGCCTTGGATCTTTCAACAAATGGCCACATTTCGATATCAACAATACCTGGGGTGTCTCCTAAAAAATTTACGAAAGTTTGAATAATATGTTACGACAGTATAACTACTCTATAGTTCTGTGTCAAAGATGAACCTTTAAAGAAAGTGGTTTGGCGTTTTTTTAATTCTTCCTCAAAGCCAATTAAATGAATTGAAATTTCATCTACAGCTTCTTGGAGAGGTCTTTTATCTTTACTATGAATACAAGATGAAAAGATCTTTACTATCTGTTGAGCAAAAATGAGTAAAAACATATTTTAATCCCCTGCTACTTGTATGAACCAAAAGTTAAAATCTCATTTAATCACCTTGCCAAATGATTCAATCAATTCCAAATCCTTGCTAAGAGTATCCTTATTTCTCAAGGACGGTTCTGGATATTTATCTTCTAAGTAATTAATTATAACACTTGAATCCACAACTACTTCATCATTTAAATCTACCAAAGCAGGTACTTTTCCCTCTGGATGGATCTGAAGAATGTTAAAAAATTATTGATATAATGATATTTTATTACTGAATAATAAGTTTTATCAGTATTAGGTACCTTCGAATACCACTCTGGTTTATTTTTTAAATTAATATTAACTATTTCGTGAGGTAAATCTTTGAAAGCCAGTACAAGTCTTACTTTATGAGCAAAAGGGCAGAATTTCATACTGTAAAGCCTTATTTTTCCATCAACTTTTGGTGGCTGTTCAGAGCCTGAAAATGGTTAAAAATGAAAAAGAGCTCGCAGCCTATAGGTGATTTAAATAATAAATTTACTTACCAACTCCCAGATGTAGGGTCATTTTCGTCAATGAAAAATTTACTGAGCTTTCGGTCGAAAAATTTGTTTCGCGTTGCTCCAATTTAGACGTCGGGATAGTTGCGACTGCAGCCTGTGAGATATAAAATATCAATAAAGCAATTGATTATATCCTGGAGACACGTTTCACGATAAATTCCCGTAAAATGGCGTGTTCAATGAGTTTCGCAATTTTTTGCAAAGTAACTCTGTGTGCGATAGTCAGACACAGCTGATTAGCTTTTACAATTTTAGCACTTACCAATGGTTAATAATGCCTAATCACGCACAGATAAGGGCGTCAAAATTATCTTGACCGTGAGTGGCGGCGATTGATCGAGCCTATCTATTTCAAATGCACTCGCCGCCCCGCAATGCAAACTTTTATTACAGAGAAATCAGTCGAAGACTCGCGTGCCAAACAGGTGCTCGATCGGAGCGCAGGTCTCGAACTGCACGACAAGATAGGCTTATGCTTTTATCGCGCGATCTACCTACAATAGCGCGACTTTCTGCGCCGGTCGCCGACTCGTATGCGTGTGTGCAGGCCGGCGCCGAGTTATACAAAAGATCAATGCGACTTGCAGCAGCAGCAGCAACATTAGGGCATGGCATATTGGTGTTACAGCTATACGAACCGGAACGAAAGGAGATCGAAAAAGGGACGCGCTGTCAGTGTCGTATTAGGAGCAATATATAGATTTGTGTGTATACATACATAACATACACCGACTTTTACGCAGACGGTGCTGCTGGCCAAGTGGCGACTACAGACTATATTAGCGTGTGCTGCCGCTACTGCTGCAATAGAGCAGCGCAAACGTAAATATAAACAACGGCGTATGTTGTACTAATACATCAACTAGTCGGTACTTATCCGTGCAGCGCAGTAGTTCGGTTCTACCCTAATTAGTGCGTATATATTGTTTAGCTGTGCGGCATATTGTGCACGCTATATCGAAAACATTATTAAGATGCGACTGCTACGATTGCCAATGGTCGAATGGAAATCATCGGTAATTATTTGAGCAATCGCCACGTAAATGTGCAAGCGAATTGAGACACGATGCAAGGGCGAGAGCGAATACCTTCCTAGGGCTTCTTCGATCAGACAGACCGATCCGCTCGCCGGGTAGTTGTTTGCTTTCCAGGAGGCCCTAACCTGTAAGTTGCATCCAATATGCGGTGAACCACTGCTACAAAGCTTATGTTTTCGATCAATTGTCACATCTTGTATGCGTAATCGAATTGAGTTGACGGAAGAAGCTTTCCCAGCAAACGCAAACGGAGTACCGACTGGAGACTTTCACACTCTCTTTCTCAAGTAGCTGTGACAGCTGCCGTAATAATGATGCGTTTCAGATGAAATGACGATGTGCTCGATGGAGCACCAAAGCTTTCTAGTATTTTGCTTGTAATAAAGTTGCACGCGAGCTCACATTTTGCCGTCATGGGTAGCGAGTCGCAAATTCTCACTGTCCTCAATGATATTTTGGTAAAGCCCTCAACATTCCAACATTCCCCTCTCGATTCAAAATCAAACTATTTAAATTCTTCCCTGTGTCATTTCAGAAAGTTGAAGCCATAGAGGAAGCTTTCAGCTGCATCATAGTTCATAATACAAACAAAGAAAAGGAAAAAATCAAAGGATGGCAAAATGATTTGACAAATGCTATGGTGATTCTGAGCTTAGAACAACGGGAAAGTGCTGTAAGAAAGTTTCTTTATACAGCTGCTGAAATAACTAATTACAGACGAATGCATCTTATCATGACTCTACTTGAAAATCTAGTATCTACTAATGTTTTATCAGCTAGGTATATCATATTGAAACCAACAGCACTATATATAAAATAAGATGTCCTTTAAGAAAATTTTATTTTAACAGAATGGTATGCGAATGTATTCTAAGCTGTGATAAACTTCAGTATCAGAATGGAGAATTTTGGATTAAATGCTTTACTGTCATTCGACATATTATTGGTGGTGTGGATTACAAAGGAATTCGAGTAATCATAAAGGTTGTTATTATAATACATTCTGTGAAAATCAAAATAACCATACATAATTCTAAATTGGAATTTTTTTGTGTAGGCTTGTAGAGATAGGGCACACTCATTACCCACACGATTAGATGCTTCTGTACAGCCACAAATGAAAGTTTTAGAAAATCTTATACAGTACATATTTGATAGAAATGCTTGTTTAATACCCAGTTATTTGATAATTGATGAACTTCAAAAATATCCAGAAAATAAAGTCTGGCCTCATTGGGTAACAGAAATTGACTAAATTTATCAATTTAATAAGTGTTTCAAAAATAAAATGAAAAATTGTATTATTTTCAGCTTGCCAAATTAATATCTACTTTCATTGATAGTTTTAGAAAAGTTGCACAAATGATAACTATTATTGGTCATTCAAAAATGTTACCAGTAGTTGAGCACACAGGATATAGTGATCATTTAGTAGTACCATGGCTTTTAGATCGTAATACATTGCAATTTACTCTTAAAGGACATCTACCATTTGACCAAGAACTATTAAAACCTCAAACAGAATTATTACGATATGTACTTGAACAACCCTATAGCAAAGACATGGTTTTTTCTATGTTAGGATTACAAAATAAAATGATAAGCCAAGTAAGTCACAATCTAATTGTAAATAATCATATGATATGGGTGCAAAAATCATTTCTCATACATTCATGAGGTTCAAAAAATGTACTATTCAAAAATTGTTTGTTATAACTACAATATAAATTATTACTATTAAGCAAGCTCAATAAAAATAATTATTATTTGCATCTATTAGCAACAAAACATGAAATGTGTAGCACTAGAAGAACAATTTGTTGACCTTGTGATAAGAACTATGGAAAGATCAGAGAATGAGCCAAATTCTGTGGAAGGATCAGAAGATACAACTATTAACCATTGGCCTTGGCTGCACCTCTCTTCACAGCTCATATGTTATGTTTTATCTCAATTTGCTAATTTTCCCAGTTTTGTTATGGCTATTCATGAAAAGGTTATTATAGTTTTGATTTGAAATAGAAATCGCGTAGTTTTTTAACAATATTTGAAAATTTTTTTAATTTTTATTATAGCTTGCAGGAAGAGAGTGGAAAAAATCGAGGGATCATTTAATGTGGGTATTATTGCAATTCATATCTGGATGTATTCAGAGGAAACCTGTAATGACTTTATTACCATAAATTTACTTTCAAATGTTAACACATTAATATACTTTGTATATTTTTATTTTTTACAGGCCAATACTTTTTATCCAATTTTTAAACTCTATGATTTGTTGTATCCTGAAAAAGAACCACTTCCCCTGCCAGATTTAACTCAACCAATTTGTACTCATCAATTGGCTTTAATATCCATTTGGATGCATCTTCTAAAAAAAATCCATGCAGATAATTCGAATTTTCATAAAATGATACCTCATAATTTGAAGAATCATTACGAGTAAGATTCAGATATATTTTATATTATTTATTGATGTTGTATTTTTCCATATTAATTTTATCTCAATATGTATAAAACGTCACAATTTACATTTTTTTAAATTATTTTCAGATTCCTTCATTTGGCATTGCAAAATACTCCACTAAGTATGGGAACAGATTATAAAATACCCCTACTTTGCAATGCGTATTCAACAAGTTTAGAATTATTCAATAGACCAATGGCTGTATTAGTTGAATTAATATTAGGTACTCAAAAGGTAATCTGTTGCATCCATACCTTAAAATTTTTCTCTTTCAATTAAGTAATAAAAAATTGTGTTCTAAGAATCAGCAACAACAACCTATGCAAGGAATACAAAACAATTCTTCCCAAGTTAATAGTCCAACAGCTCCTTTACCTATGTCAGTTTTGGACTCATTAACAAGTCATGTCAAGATGAGTTTAATACACAGTATTGTTACTCATGTGGCCAAGTCAGCTTCCAATAAAAATAGTCCTCCATTGCCACCTGCTCTTGTTGAGAATTATAGTCGATTATTAGTCTATACAGAAATGGAAAGTATTGGAATAAAAAAATTTATAAGTAAGTTAAAACATTTTTAAGCTGTAAAGTAAAAAGATTCAATTTTTATTTATACATAAAATTCATTTCTAGGTCATCTTCTACCAACAGTTTTCAAAGCACATGCATGGGGTATTTTATATACTTTACTCGATATGTTCAGCTATCGTATGCATCATATTCAGCCTACATATAGAGTTCAAATTTTAAGTCATCTCCATAATTTAGCTGCTGTACCTCAAACAAATCAAACACAGTTGCACCTATGGTATTAACTTTTTTATTATAATTTTTTGTCATTGTTCCTGAATTTATTCATATGATTATGTGTATTTTAGTGTTGAAAGTACAGCTTTACGATTGATAACGGGCTTAGGCTCGGCAGAAGTAGAGCCATACTTATCAAAATTTTTATCAGAGCCCAAAACCCTTGTGTCAGCAGACTCTGAAGAATTAAATAGAGCCTTAGTTATAACTTTGGCAAGATCAATGCATATCACAGGTATATTTCTTGCAAAATGGTTTTAAAATTTTCAAATTTTAAATTTATCATACATGATTTTGATTTTGCCTATAATAGGTATTGGAGGAGACACAGGTGGTACATGGTGTAAGGATTTGTTGAATACAATAATGCAGAATACTCCACATTCTTGGGCTGATCATACACTACAGTGCTTTCCTCCAATTTTGAGTGAATTTTTCCAGCAAAATAGTATCAAAGAAGAAGAAAAACAACAGATAAAGGTAAAGTTTTGTAGCATAATAATATTCACTTAGTCAAACAAAAAAATGTATAACTAACTGACTCCTATTTTTTTCTTTTTTAGAAAGCTGTTGAAGAGGAATATAGGAACTGGGCTTCCATGACCAATGAAAACGATATAATTGCACATTTTTCCGTTCCAAATAGTCCTCCTTTGTTTCTCTGTCTTTTGTGGAAAATGATTCTTGAAACTGATCGAATCAGCCCAATAGTGTACAAGTAAGAGCACATTTTATTTTAAGAATTTTTACTTTTACTAAAACTAACATGTTAATGAACTATTACTTAATTTAGAATATTGGAGAGAATTGGTGCGCGAGCACTGTCGGCACACCTTAGAAAATTTTGTGATTACATTGTTTTTGAAGTATCAAGCATTACAAGTGATGGTCAGTATGTTAACAAATGTGTGGATGCAATCAACGGTATGATATGGAAGTATAATATTGTCACCTTCGATAGATTAGTATTATGTTTAGTAAGTAAAAAAAACATTTATGATAAAAACAAAAACTGAGTTAATAAATCGCTAATTTTAATTATCGATTATTTAGGCTTTGCGAACGTTAGAAGGAAATGAAGCACAAGTATGCTTTTATATAATTCAATTATTACTGCTCAAAGCGACTGAATTTCGTAGTCGTGTAGTTGACTTCGTCAAAGAAAATTCACCAGATCATTGGAAGCAGTCTAATTGGCACGAAAAGCATTTAGCTTTTCATCGAAAATATCCGGAAAAGTTTGCTAACGAAGGCATGATGGAACAGTCATCAGGCAGTCCCAATCAATATCAAAGCTTTCCTGTTTATTTTGGCAACGTGTGCTTACGTTTTTTACCCGTTTTCGATATTGTACTTCATCGGCATTTAGAAATACCACAAGTTACCAAAAGCTTAGAAGTGCTTTTGGAACACCTGGGTTGTTTATACAGATTTCATGGTACTAATTTATATAATTATAATAATATTTCTAACAGAATATGCTATAATAGTACAATTATTATGCTTTTTATTTCGTTTCACAGATCGACCAGTTACATATTTATACAATACCCTGCATTATTATGAAAGGAAACTTAGAGATAAGCAGCCGTTAAAGCGACGTCTCGTCACCGCAATACTAGGCTCTTTAAGAGAAATTCGAGCACCAGGCTGGACCTTGTCTGACGCTTACCAAAGATACATGGTTCGTCCAATCGATGAAGTTTATTGGCAACCCGAACTCGAGTACTACGTTCGCTTAGTGCAAAGATTAGTTGAAAGTAAGAAAAAAATCAATATATTTTCAAACGAGCATGAACAATTTTTGTTAAAACTGATCAATTGTATTGCAGCAATATCGGGCAGATCTCAATTTCCTTCTACCGACTGGAGATTCAATGAGTTCCCCAACCCTACAGCTCACATGTTGTATGTGACGTGTGTGGAACTGATGGCTCTACCAGTGGCACCCAACGTAGTTGCGAATAATTTGCTCGACGTCGCTGCAAAAGGTTACACAATCATTCCCTCCGATGAAATCCACATGTGGATCAATTGTATTGGTATAATAATGACGGCTCTGCCGGAATGTTATTGGTCGACTTTGCACGACCGATTGATCGAAACTATTACTAGCCCCGGTTTGACCAAGTGGCAGTACGACAACTTATCGCCCTTTCAATTATTCAATTTCAACCTCACCCACAATAGCTTTTTGGAGAACAAGTACAGTTACATGTTGGCCTTGGCCCATTCGGTGTGGCATCACGCTGGAGTCGGTCAAATCTATACCATGACACAGTGCGTATATGCTTTTTAATTTATCATACTTTCAATAGACGTATGAAATTAAAATTCTTTTCGTATAGATTTATGAAGGAAAAACTTCAACCACTAGTTAATAACGAAGAACAATTAATTTTTGCGTGTCATTTGATCGGCCCAACTTTGACACGTTTGAATTGCGAACGTCCAAAATCGCTCACTGATCTCACGTTGATCCTGTACGGTATGTTGGAGCAAGTTAACCGATCGCAGAGTCATCTCGTACAAATGGATCCTGTGTGTGATTTATTGTATCCTTCATCAAAATGAAAATTTTTTTCTACATTTTTTTAAAATATAATAATGATAAATTCGACATAAAAAATAATATGAATAACCACAATGATATTTTCTTAACTATAATCAAAATAGCTATCACATAAAGTATATGTTCGTTGGGGATTCGTTGAAGAATGAGCTTGACAATATAATAAGAAAATTGAGACCAGCTCTGCAATTACGGCTCCGCTTCATCAACTACACTAATGTCGACGAAATCAAGTCTTCCTGAGATTCGGCTAATGCTGCGTCTGTGAATGCAGCATTACAACCGAAAATAAAGAATTCAATTAATCGTGCTACTCCATAAAGCATTTACATATAACTTTTTATATGCATGTTGTCAATTTTTAAAACGGTATTAGCGTAAACGTAACCAAGTACGTTTAATTTTTTAAATAAATTAGATAATGTGCACTTATATTGGCACGCGTGACTCGACGAGACTTATAGGTGTATTTAAATTCATTTAACGGCTCTATACATAGATGTATTAGATATTTAATTTATTTGTGCATATTAAGAAAGATTTAATTTAGAAGTTCAATGTATAAATTGTGATTTTATAAGCTATATAGTTATTGGTGCAAATATTATAAGACATAAGATAAAATAAGCGAGAAATAAGTGTGCAAGAAAATTTTTACAATTTAGATTTTTATTACTGTACGATATTTACAGTGGATTTTGAAACATATTCAACAAATATAACATTTTATAAATGCTAATTGTCAATACAGAAATATATATTAAATAAATATTATCCTTATCTTATAACTTGTGTACAGTGAAAAAGTACAAGCTTTATTTAGAGGAAATATCGAAGTCAGAGTGAAAAAAAAACTTTCTAACACATTTTCTAAAATTTCTACTGATAATCTTCCAAAAAGCTTCGTCCGTGTCTAAAAAACAACAAAACGCGGGCAACGAACGTAGCTTTGAAAAATATTTCCAGTGAAACTCTAAAAAAATTTTCATTCTTATCTGGAATTTGAATTATTTTACAATACACTAAATAAATCATAAAAATCGACGTTTTAAATAACTATTAATAAATATAAAATAAAATAAAAAAAACAACACTAATTTTATTGAAGTTGAATTAATTATTCTGATCAACTTCTTCAGGACTAATATGAATTGTTGGTATGACCGATTCAGTAAGCTCCGAAAGAGACTTTGAAATATTTTCAGTGATGGTTTCTGACTGATCCAGATTTGATAAATGTTCATTCGCTAGCAAAGATTCCACGTCTAGAGTATTTGTACCAATTTGAAGTTTTGTTTGCTCCAGTTCTGCATTTGGTATTCCGAATTTAGCTGAAAATAAACAGATTCATACTTGGAAAATTTTTTTTTCAATTTTTTCGTAAATTATCAAGTTGCTCGATAAACAGTTTGCCAAAGAAACCATTCATTTAGCATTGTATTTGAAATAATTCAAATTTCAACCTTTCGTTGAAGCTAAGTCAATAGACTTTCTCGGTCCTAAATTGGGTAAAATTTTTTTCCATTTCGTGAAGGGAGTTTCACTTTCATTGTGTCGCTTTTCTGCGATTTTAAACATTTTACGTCTCTCTTCGGTGCGTTCTTGCCTCAATTGAATCTGCGAAAAAAGCATCGTAAAAATGAATTGACTGAACTGTTGAGTTCAGTTTGATTACCAATGAGGTTCGATACTAGTTCGATACACACCTTCAAATCGTTATTAGACTCCCTCAAAGCATTCGTCAGAGAAATCATGTAATAAATGATTAAAGTCATGAGAACTATAAGCGGTATGACTATACCGGGCGAAGCGATGTAATCTAAAATTCTGCCAAACAAAGAAAATGTTTAAGAAGAATATAAAAAATATGCAAACTATGCACAAATAAAGCGTATAAAATTTAGACAAGCGAAAACCTATATTCCAGAACATAATTGGGCAACGCGTTTCGAAGACTCGTCGTAGCCAAATGGTAAATTCGTTTGTAGCCGGAAAATGGGCCGCAATGCCACGATGGCTCAACCCATACAATTGCGTAGCCAACGGGAAGGACGCACAGAAACAACATCGTCAAAAGCAGCGCCAAGTAAAAATTATTTGACCTGTAAAAAAAACCAATTGCAGAGAATAAAAAATGTTAGGCTTGGTGATGAGTTGCAGAGCTTTCATACCTCGATGCCCTGAATACAATTTCATGCGGCACATTGCACGTCAAGACTGTCCAGGATCTCAAATACATAAGGATAATAAGCTTGGCGACGTTCAGCACTATCAAACCCGGACTGAAAAATATTCCCATCCAGACCATGCCTGGCCGGACAAGATTAGATCGGTAACTTGAATAAATATCACCGGTATTTCAAGTATCATGAAAATAAATATAGTTACCCTGATTATTAACCAGGTGCAAAATGTTCTCGGCTATCTTGAAGTCGCCGTACTGTGGAAACTGTTTCTCGAGGTCCCAGCACCAGCAATTATTCATGTAGCGCACAAACAGTGCCCGGAAAAAGTCGATGATCATGGTAGTCAGTACGGTAAGCACGAGATCCATCATCGTGAGCTTGGCTAATTCTTGGCCAAACATCGTTTCCCAGCAGAGGCCGCGCAGTTTTCGACGGGTTTTCAAATCCAGGGCAGTCGTGTAAGCTATACAAACAAACGCAAATTAAATTTAACTATCGATTCAAGCGATATAATAAATTACCCGAAAAATTGTCAAAAGTAAGAGTTTGGTTTTCGCAAATGCGCACGTAGCACTGAACGATGCGGCTTATCTCTCTGCAGGTGTCGTGGACCGTGACGTTGAGCTCGATGTTCGGGATCGTCGTCGTGGCGGGTGCCGCGTTACCGTCGCTCACCGACTCGTTGTCCCTCAACGGACTCTTGGTGCTAACCGGCAAATCCGATTTGTTGCTAGAATTGGCCTTGTCCGACTGCTCGTACGAGCCGTAGTAATCGTAATCGACGTGCGGATAGGCATCGTCGGAGCTCAGCGCGTTGTCGGCTTCGAGCGTGTCCTGAGTCAAGGAGTTCCGAAGTCTCAGCGACGCTGCTTCGTACGGATTCGTATCGTTTCCCGGCAAGCCCAAGACTCCAGTAGCGGTAGCGACGTCGTTGCGGTAGCCGCTGTTGTTATTGTTGCCGTTGCTTTTGCTCTCGGCGAAAGGAAAATCGTCCGAGGCCGGATAAAGAGGCAGCTCGGTTTTAAGCTCGAGCTCTTCGGAGGACGACGTAGCAGTAGCAGCAGCAGCCGAGGGACGCGAAACGTTCGGCCTGTTGAGCACCAAGCTCATGCCCGTGGCGAAGGTCGAGGCGAAGGTCGACGCGGCGTACACGACGTTGGACGGCGTACCGCTGCACGGCACCAGCTGGTCGACGCAGCTCACGTTGGTCAGGAAATCGGATGGCTTGAGGCTCTGCAACTTTTCGTCCTGCGAAAGCGAATCCATACGATCGGTTAGCAACTAGTATTGGGTTCTTCTCCGTCTCATGCGTTCGTTGTCGATACCAACTACTACTTACGGACGAGTTGATTTTTTTAAACAGAGCGTAGATAAGCGAGTACATGTTGAGCAGATTCAATATCATGATCCTGTGCGCGAACGTCAAAGTCAAAGTTGAGATGAGTCGAGTGACGGGTGACTACTGATAACGGAGAGTAACGCACGTACCTGCCGAGCTGCAATCTCAGCTGCTTCCTCGGGTGGTAGCTCTCGACGATACCGAGCAGCTCGAAAATTATGGGAAAGCTGTAGGTGATGAGGGTCATGACGACGGTGATCTCGTTCTGGCGCCACCAGTTGCCGCGCTCCTCCTCGGGTATGTGCTCGCTGCGCTCGACCACCTCGACGACGGCGTAAGCCGAGGCCGCCAGCAGTCCGATCACCAGCAGGTTCACCACGATCCTGATGCTTATGATTTTCCAGCTAAATGCATCATTTTTAGTAATTATTGAGTAATTATTTAGTAATTATTCACATTTATCGACTGTATATAATCAGAGTGGAGGGTTTATAAAAACGAGTGTGCAGTAATGTCGAGTTAATAACGAAGATATGAACGGGCAGAGACTTTCTCTCGTCGCGTTGCTTTTCCGACTCCTCGAGCAGGGCTTCTTTCAGGCCGAGCACGATGCTGCCGATCCGATTGTGGGCCGTCTCGGCGTTGCCGATCATAAAGTCCCAGCCGGTAAAGAGCTTCCAAGAGAAGGCGCACTCGTCCTCCTTCTCCGACAGCTTACTCATCCTCGAGTTCTCGGCCATTCTGTCAATTAACGAGTATAAAAGTCATTGATAAAAGCTCGTCTCTTTTTGTGTAAGTAACGTGTCTCTTTCTTACTTTCTCAAAATGGCAAAGAAGCTGTAAGTGTAAACGACGAGATTGACGAGGAAGTAGGCGAGCGGCAGCTTGTAGGCCTTGTAGCTGTGCTGATTGGCGTACCAGCCGTAAAAGAAGGGCGAGTACTTGAGCTCGCCCTCGAATTCCCAGAGGGTCAGCAGGTGGGTCGATCTGGCCTGCTCCTCGGGCAGCATGGTCTTGCGCTCGCCGGCGATCGTTGCGTTCTGCAGCGTTGCCAGCAACTGATTGACGCGTGATTCGCGTTACTAATTCCTGATGAATCTGCGACGCGTTTCTTTATCGTTAATAAGCATTAATACTTGCCTCTGGGATCGCCACGAAGGTCACCAGCGCGGCCGAGATGACCAAGTTGATGCCGAAGAGCCAGCGCAGAAAAATGAAGTAGGAGGCCACGGCCGAGCCGAACTGCGACTCGATTTGCTTGATGCGTCGCTCCCACGGCACGAGGACCGTTTTCGCGTTTATCACCTCGCGTTTCAAGTGCTGCCAATTCTTTGGAAATAAATCGATGCATTGAGGAATGAATTTTTTAAAAATGGCCAAACGTTACTATTACGCTAATTTTAATTTGAATGACGAAATATTGGTAATTTCATTTGATAACACGAAAGTTTTGATTTTTACTAAATTAATAATCGATCAGTTAATTGTGAGCGTAAAAAATTATATTTTTGTAATTTTTGTAATTATATTTTTGTACGAATAGCGAAATTGTTACAGAATATTAGTACAACTGAAGAAAATTAACATCGTTCGTTTTTTTTCCAGGTCCAGTTAAAGAGACCTCAAAATTACTGACGGTTCGACTCCATAGGTGTGAGATGGATCTTGTCGGCACTCCAACGGACGTGAGCGAGATGAAGCAAAGGAATGCCCAACATAATTTCTTCTGGCATAACTCCGAGCAAATCCATAATGACATAATCCAAATGATAGGCGTGTCCATTTATTCTCGTTAACAGCTTCACGCGACCGTCGGGTTGGTGCTTCTTGCCGCAACCATCTTGGACGAAGCAACAGGGAGGATCGGCGGATATTCTCAATTTCCTTTGAATTTTTTGCCAAAAATCTCGACGCATGATGTTGATCTCGGCGGCGTTACTGAAGCGGGCTTTGCCAGCAAGTCCGGCTATCTTGAAGTTCAGGGCATTTTTCATCGCGGATTCATTTTCCAAGAAAAGAAGCGTAGCGTAATAAACAGGCTCTTCTTTTTTGCTTTCCTTAGATTTTGAATTGAAATTAGCGTCCTCTACGAGTGTAAAACCACCCACGTAGGCGAATACGGGCTCCTCCGTGCTAGATGGTGTATTATTAGGTACATTTTTACGAATCGCCGTCAAGCTGGATCCAAGGATTGTTTCGCCATTAATCGTCGAGCTGTGCTTGGTGGTTGTTTCGCTAAGCTTCGTCGAGTTGGCTGCGGAGGTTGTTTTGCTACTTTCCGCCGAGGAGGGCGCGGAGATTGTCCCTTCAGATCGGCCGAATTTCTCGATCAGAGCGGCCTTCAATTTTTCCCAAGAGTCGAGCTTCACGTTGGAGTTGTAGAAGCGAAGCGCCGAATTGGTGAGAGCTCTTTGGCAGGCAACGAACAGCTCCTTGGAGCTCCACTCGTAAGTCTTGGCGTCGTTGTCCGCGCGCTCGAGCCACTCTTCGACGGGTATAGAGTCGAACTCGCCGCCGAATCGAGGTAGTATGTCCATTGTTGCGAGGAATGGTATGTAACTTCTCTCTCGATTGTTTTCCATCATCTGAAATTCAATTATTTTGTTTAACTTTTGCCAAAGAAGCATGATTTTCATATTTATTGTTTCCCGAAGAACATGTATGTTAAATTCTTTTTACCGTACGAACATTTTTCATTCTTTAAGATTTTATGCAAAGACTGAGGTGCAGCTCTAGTGCAATGAAAATAAATGCGAGACTAAACATGTGCTCGAGGATGCACAAATTATTTTTTTCACAATTCGTATTTTAATTATACACGAAACGAGTTCATAAACACTTCGACAATAACTGTTTGACCAAAAGTATGATATCTATAGTGCAGAGCGGTATATTAGTCATTTGTTTTTTCCACGAGTTCGATTACGATTCGCAAAAGAGAAACAACGTACGAATGCAACTTTACGTTTACTGACCACGGGTACTTTATGAAATATAATGCGTGAGATACTTACTTTTGCGTTATCTGTAGCTCAGTAGACTACCCATACAGGCTATGCGTTGCCACGAAGGATTGTGCGAGGCTCTGCGCAGGCAAGTGTATCTCTGGAACGTCGTCACTATTCGACAGCTCGGCTGCAAATGAGGTGGAAAAACACTCAATCTGCTCTGTTTGACCCTAAAAGCGCGCGCTCGTGTAAAATCAGCTGTTAAGTCGTAATTATGTTTATTCCCACGTTCGTAGATTTCGGCGCTCACGATCACTGTGTTGACATTTTTGCGTTCGGCGAACGGAGGGCTCTGGCATTTGGTAAATACGTCGCATTGTACTTTTATCTACATGCGCGTGGCTATATGGAGAGCTGAGAGACTAAACAGAATATAACATCTAAGAAAAAAAACGCGTGTAGCTTGCCTCGAACTCGACGCATTGACTCCTTATATAATATCGTCGCGAAGTGTTAAACAACTTTATAGGTACGGGGAATTTAATGGCTGGTACCAACATGTGACTCCTTCGACGCATTAAAAATTCTAATAATAACGTCGCTTATCGCTACATTTCATCGAGTCGACTGCTTTTGAGTTTGTTATGCTCAGATTTACAGAGTTTCCGCATCTTACTTAATATTGAAAAACACGATACCCTATTTAAAATAAAATCTTTGCATTTTAAGTTAGATTTTCCCCCGACAACGTTGAAAATTCTTACTCACGTACACTAGACCCAATCTAATTCTGTCCGGCCCATAGGGTAGTGGAACGTGTATAAGCATAGGAATTCCGGCGTTCCAGCGGACAGAATTAGATTGGGTCTAGTGTACAACGATTTATTTTGAATAATAGGGCAGTGCATTGAGCCTTGCTTGATCTATTAAATCAATGACATGTTGAACTATGTATCGTATAAAAAAGAAACACGCAACGATCAATTCACTCCTCGTTCGCTGTCGGATCGTAAATCGGGCGAAAGAGAACTTTTATTAGTTTTTTTCCGCTCACAAAGAAACTGATTCTTACGATTCGTTGCGTGTGCAGCCACTACAGCCAATTTTATACCGAGAAATCATCGAAAAAATGAAATAGAAAATAGAATAAAAATTTCTAAAATAACACCTTGGCAATGATGATGGAGGCTCGCGCGATGGCATCGCGGGTGCTGCGCGACTGGGCCAGTCGCTCCTGAAGCGCTCCCTCATGCTTGCGCACGTAGACCTTGGCCTGCCTGACGAGCTTGAGCTTGCGTCCGAGCGGCCAGGGCTGCTGCTTCACGCCGTTCAGCACCTCCTTGTGAAGCTTGAGATTTTCAAAGATGCGCTGCTCCTCGACCAGAGCAGTGTTGGTCGTGGCGGCGCTCCTGCTACCGACGCCGCAGTCGTCCATCGAGATCGCAGTGCTGTCGAAGAGGATTGGCGGATACAGCGCAATTTTTCGAAATCATTCTCGCGTATGATCATATATTAATAGACGCTTACTCGCCGGAGCTGGTAGTGAAGACCGACGATCGTCTCCTGAGGACGTTCTCGACCTCGGGGCTGAACGGCGAGGAAGCCCGGCGCTTGTGACCGCGCCGGCTGTAGCGCCGCGACGAGTTCCGACGCTGAAGAATGATCGCGCTCGCTGATGCGGAGTAGTCGCTCTCTTCCTCCATTATTCTGTTTCCTGTAAAGCGATCGGGATTAAAGTCGTTTGTTAATCACACTTTTATGTACAAATTAGAGCACGCGAATCGATTTAGTTATGTTCTGTTACATGATAAAAATTGATCTCAAGTCATACAAATTCGCTGCAAATTTTCATAGTGATAACATTATATTCCCGATTGCTATTCCTGGACAACTTTTTCTTTGAGTTTGTATTATTTTCAATGCTATGTAGATGTATTTTTATTTAGATTCATAATTATTTTTTAAATAAAAAAGGATTAAAATTGTTTATTCATTTAAGCATCCTGTCTATTACTGATTCAAATTTCAGTTCACTGACACTTCACGCCTCTGCCTCTGCGCACATATCATCATTGACTAGCACGTAACTTTAAAAAAAGTGAAAGTTTTCTGACTTTTTGACCACGTTTTGCTGCGTATGATTGAATCGTGCGTTTGGGTGAAAACTGACGAATTTTCTGGTTAGTTTTCCAACCACGTGCTTCATTCGAATTTTCATTACGCGTCTCCACGTCATGCTTGCACATTGCTATTGTCTTCAGTCTCAGTTCATTTCTCTTGTCGATCACATCAAGAAATTTTTTACTCTGCTTAAAATGGTTAAAGAAAATTTTGTTGAAGAATATTTTGATGAAGAACATTCTTATGAAGAATATTCTTATGAAGAACATTTTGATGAAGAACATTCTGATGAAGAATATTCTGATGAAGAACATTCTGATGAAGAATATTCTGATGAAGAATGTTCTGATGAAGAATATTTTGATGATGAATTGAAAGAATTAATTTTAGCTACAAAAAAAAGGGACGAAACAAGTGATACAGGGGAAGATTCTTCAAATAACGAGGTTGAAAGCGACGAAACAAGTGATACAGGGGAAGATTCTTCAAATAACGAGGTTGAAAGCGACTATCCCAACATTTGTAAAACGTTTGATTCTATGTGCCTTAATAAGCAATTATTAGATGTCCTCAATACTTATGGTGAGTACTATATTATACTAATAGCTAGGATTTTACTGCATTAAGTTAAAATTGTAATGTTTGAGTTTTGAAAATTAATTTAACTCACTCTCTTGCTGTGAGCATAAATTATCATTCGTTTCATCAAAAATTGTTTTTATATTTTCTGATAACACAGGTTTTGGCAAGCCTACACCGATTCAGCAACGTGCTATTGTACCGATTATACATGGTAGAGATGTGATGCTCTATAAGGATCGTGATGTTCATTCAACTGCTACATTCTCAATACCTATTGTACAAATAGTTGATACCGAAATAAGTGAAACCCAGGTATTAGTGTTATCGCCGACAACAAGAAAAGCTATTGGAAATGAAAGAGTGATTCATGCTCTTGGAACTTCAATGGGCGTTCGGAGTTGTACATTGGTTGATTGTGTCAAGGATTTAGGAGAGCTTAATGAAGGACCACACGTGGTCAATGGAACTCCTAAAACAATTCTAGGTAAGTAATCAATTTTTTATTACTTTTTTTTAACATTTTAACGTATTAAAAAATTTCATTTGATTGTGATGAATTGATAGTTTGATAAATACTTATTAGGCAAGAGATCAGAAATTATTGCTTTTTCATAAGCAATTTTAAAGTTTCAAAAAAATATTAAGAATTTTTTTGAAATTTTCTGTGCTGCTTAAATTTCACAATTTTATTAACTTGTACCAAAAAATAAAAATAGAATAGTTAAATATTGAATTTTTAAAATTTAATATTACAATAATTTTTTATAGGTATGATCACAAAACGTTATTTGGGAACAAAATCAATTCAAATGCTAGTTATTGATGAATGCAATAAAATATTCAACCAAGGACTAAAAAAGGAACTATATGATATATGTAAATTTTTACATCCAAATACCCAAATTGTGATTGTTTCTACTAAACTACAAGAAGAAACACTAAGATTTCCAGAAAAGTTAGGAATAGATAGACGATCAATGAAAACTTTATTAATATCTGACAATAAGTCCATTGATTTGGACGCAATTCAGAACTCAGAACTGCGTAAATAATATATAGTAGGAGAATGGATGAAAAATATTGGAATGGAGATTATATATAATTAAATTATACATAATTATTAATATATAATATATAATTAAAGAAGAAGGAATGGAGATTAGATTTAATGCAACTTAAAAAAATAAACATGAAAATAACTATGAATATAACAATATTATTTATTTTGAAAGCATATCTTGTTACACATCAAACTTGTCATTATATAAATTACTATAAAAAATTAAATATTATGAGGCTGTCATTTTAAATGACTGATTGTATCTAATAGAAAATTGCCAGTCAATTAATTAATCATAAATTTTGATAAAAAAATTAAATTTTGTCTTTAGTATTGAATAGTTTTTTTCATAATTCATACAAACTTTCTTTTCTTTCTCAATTCCATTGAGTTTCCTTGATTTGAATTAACTTGTACACTTTTGTTAATTTTACATGCGTACCCTAAACTTTTTAGATCTTCGTTTGAGAGATAAAAGCAAATTTTAGTAGCTATTTCCAAAGGTAATCGGCAGGAAATGATCGACAGAAGTGAATAGCTGTGTCGATTGACTAATTCCAGTCTGTATTTTCCTTCCTTCAAATTTTTAGTTAAATGTCTCCAAAAGTTTGGGAATTTCTCAATCGTTTTTTCATCAGTTTTTTGAAAAACCTCTTGTACTTTTTTATTTCGTATGCATTTAACTAAAACATTTTCTTTTGATAACAGAACATCAGAAAATGTTATATTTTGATCAATAATAGTTTTTTCCATTTGTGAAATTTCCATTATGCAAACTTGATTGTAGAAATTTAAATAATTTGAATTATTTAATATAATTTCCATGTTTTTTTTTCCAATGTAATCCCCTTTTGTTGACATGACTGCCATATGCTTAATTAAAATACAAGCAATGTTAAAATAATCTTCAATGCCAGATACTATCATTAAAGCTGTATTTCCATAAGTATTTTCCAGAGTCACATCAGCACCATTGTCTAAGAGATATTGAATCGTGGACAATTTACTCACTTTTAACATAGCAAATCTTACACTATGATGTAAGGGTGTGCCTGTGTGAAGTTCAGTTGAATTCACATTGGCACCCTTTGCTAAGAGAAGCTTCATAATATCTTCATTTCCTGCTGAAATCGATACTGACAGAGGAGAAGTACTATTGCTACAACTTTGGCAATAATCTGTGGGTTCGAATGAATTTACATTGGCTCCATGATTAATGAGTAGTTCAACAATACTTTTATTACCACTTTTAACTGCTAGTGTCAAGTAAGTTTGATAAAAATTATTATCTGTGTAACCATTTGGATTTACTCCCATTGATAATAAAAATTCAACAGATTCTAGTTTTTTGTATCTTATGGCGTAGGTCAAAGGTGATTCTCCGTTATATGTTTTACAATTGATGAAACTACCATTTTCAATCAATAACTTGACCAAGTTATGATTTGCATATTTCAGGGCATAATGAAGAGGAGTTTTATTTTTCAGATCTTTTTCATTAACATTAATCTTGAATTCTAAAAGCAACTTCACAACACTAATTTGTTTTTTATCTGAAAAATGTATCAAATAGTGTATTAAGCATACAATTTTGTGTAAAGAAGAATAAGATTGTTAAATACATTTACCTTTAGATATGCATTTTACAGCAAAATGAATCAAGTTTTCGCCATGAATATTTTTGGCATGAATATTGGCTCCATGTTCTAACAAATATTTAATCAAACTGAGCTTCCTTTCTCTAATGGCTTCAAATAGTAAAGTGAAACCATCCTTCGTTGTGCAGTTGATATCAACATTGTGATCAAGCAAATAATTTATAACAGATTTATTATATATTTTAGTTTTAAAAGCTAGATAAGTGGCTGTTGCGCCCAGTTTATTTTTGACATTAATGTCTGCACCAAACTGCATGAGTAAACTGATTATGTCCAGTAATTGCTCGTACTTGCGAGGGCGACAGAGCGCATAATGCAGAGCCGTGGATCCATTATTCGTCACGTCGTTGGGTTGAAAACCGTTAACGAGCAGCAATTCTACTACGCGTTTGTCGCTGAACTTGACAGCATTATGCAAGGCAGTTTCACCGTAGATATTTTTTGCCCGAACATCGAATGGCCGAGTTAGAAGGTAGCTGACGAGCTGCAAGTTATCCCTGGCAGTCGACGACGAATTATCCGCAACTGCCAAGTGTAGTGCCGTGTCTCGTGTCTTCGTTCGACTTTCCAAATTAGCGCCTTTGTCCAGCAAAAATTTAACGAGTGGGACGTTGTCCTGGGCGATGGCCACGTGAAGCGCAGTTTCGCCCTTGTCGTTGAGAACGTTTACATCGGCGCCCTTGTTCAGCGAGTCTTGAATCTCGTCGAAGCTGTTGTTAGCTACGGCGTCGATGAATATTTTGGACGAGATTCTTTTCGACATAATCTTTGACTTGTTATAACTAGAAAAACTAGAGTAGTGTCTGTGCAATTCAACCGGCCACCTACCGTATTCACTCACACGCGTAAAAAACAAAACACTATTGTTCAAGTTTCGATCTTCAACTGCGAATAAAACACAGTGAACAGCCGGTGATTATTCGAGTACGGCTGATAACACCTTTTGTGCGAAACTGTAACGATGTGTACTCATACTGTAAGTCTCATGATGCTGAAAGTTTACAGACGAATCGCGTGGGTTCAACGACAGGCTTTTGTCACGCGAAATGCAAAAATTCGATGAATTTTGAATGTTTCTAGTACTCTGTCTCGAGTACGGACTTGTCAAGGTTGTGACAATTGTGACGGTGAGATGGCGCTCCACTCCATGACTCACCAGCAGTGTTGCCACCAGTCATCTAATCAGTTTATACTATCTACATCTATCCCTATGCTCATATTAATCGATGCATAAGTAAACCGAAACAAATTCTAACTGCAGTTCTTGATAAGCAAATTTTGTTTGGTAATTGATGTTGGAGTAAGGTGCAATAAGTCAGAATCTTAAAATTTCAAATTAACGTGAGGCAAATCGTCTTCGACGTTATATAAAATTGAATGATGCGCTTATAACAACGGTTGACGCCGTAGCCGTTATAATCGAACTTTTAAACATAACATCCTTTGATGAACGGTTAACAAACGTATAAAATATCTTCAAAAAAGCCAGCCAAGCGTTTTACCCCCTCGTTGTATCATTGTAAAATGAAACGAGCTCAAAAATATTGTAACGGTTTTTTCGAATTTTATATGAAAATGTCGAATTGCGAAAACAGTAAAAATAAGCCTTTCAGTAGCCAGTTAGTTGAGCGCGCGATTAAGATTCATCGCAAGAGTGTGTTTTAGATAAAAATTGAAATATTTTACGTGTAAAAGAGCTTCTAGTGATAAATAAGTGTTGTAAACAGTTGCGATATTCTCTCGGTGGCATAATCGACCAAGATTGACTTACCGGAACGGCCGCGATGATGAGCCAAATCCAGAGTGTCGGAGGCTGTCGGCGCCTCGTTCAAGTCGCCAGCCTCGTCGTCGTCGTCGTCCGTACGAGGGGTCACTACCGTGGCGCGGCTGCAGGACTCGTCCAGACCGTCGAAGCTGCTGCTCGGCGGCGACGACCTCTCGCTACCGTCGCCCCGCTCGGCCAGGGCGAACTTCACCGACAGCCGATCCTGAGCGAGCTGCTGGCCCGCGCTCGTTGCCGCTTCCACCTGCGTGAGTGTTGCACATTTCGTTACAAATTATATTCCACGATCAACGTGAGTTAACTCTCGAAGCTTTTTTTGGCTATATCGTCGCGGACGCGAACCTCGAGTGGTACTTGGGCCAGCGGCGGTGGCGGCGGTGGGTCACGGCGACGATCGCCGCGTAGCAGTCGCGCCAGGCCCTTCACCCCGTGCATCTCGTTTCGATCAGTGTGTAATTTGTCGACTCTCGCGCGAAAGAGAGAACAGGAGTACGAAGAGCCAATTCGAGAGCTGTGGGGCTATAATCACGAGGTATATAGTAGCCGCGAGCACTGGGTCAAGTGTTGTTTGCCAACGCACTGCGTTCGCGATAATGAGCTCTCTTTCTCTCTTTCTCTCTCTCTCTCTCTCTGTTTCCTTGCTCCTCGCGTACCCAGCGTGTATTCTACCCCGTAATAGGCGCCTGTGTCCAGAAGTGCGCGTGTCAGTGGCCGCTCCCTTCTTACACTCGGCTTTTCCTGTTTGTCTATGCGCTCGACACGGCTTCGAGCACGATATATCTGTATAATAGCTGCTCTGCCTGTGCCCCACACATAATTCAGAGTTCCGAGCGTCCGATCGACGCGTAGTACTCGACCTGTTCGCATTTCCCCCCGTTTGACTCGATGTAATAGCCCGATTGTCCGCGCAGGATCTTCCTTATAATGTCTTATCTCTGCGAGCTCGATCTCTTTCTCTCGGGAGCGCGATATCGCGTAGCCGCGCATCGATTCGGCCTCGTAACGAAAAAAAACCCCACGGTCGCGCCCACGCCATTTTTCAGACTCTATAGTCCAAGTTATACATAAATCTACCTCTGTCATATTTCTAGCTCTCTCTCTCTCTCTCTCTCTCTGCGTTGTAGAACACAGCCGTATAGCACCCGCATGCAAATGTATCGTCTCTTTCTCTTTGGCGCGCGTAAATCACGATATTCCGCGCGTCACGCTATTTCTCGCTAAAACATCAGATTTTCCTATACAGCCATATAGACATCGTAAAAAGATCGCCAATTTTTTTGTACTTAAAACGCTCGTTCCGGTCACGCCATAAACGCATTAATTTTTCAGCTTTTTTCTTTTCTAATATACCCTGTACTACCCCCTCGTTCGGTTGTTAGCTGTGCGCAACCAATTTGTTTAATTATCCTCGGAGCTTTATTACGTGACTTTGTTTATCTCCTCGTGCGAACGCGTAGTCAGACACATGATCGTGCCTCGTAATTATCTTGTGATTAATCTGCGATCGATTTTGTACTTGACTCTACCGAAAGTGCATCTTCAGAGAGTACACAGAGAGTAAAATCATCGATAAAACAGTCTACTTTAACATATACTTTTTGAATGAGTGTGTTAAAAAATTCTCATGAGAAGATTCGAGCTCGCTCCAATTATAAGGTTCTACTCGGTTTCGTTGCCAATTCTCACATCAACCTTCATCTCGTAATTACGACCTCGCTTACACGTTTGAGCATACGGTCTAACCGAGTACTAATTTTGGTTCGTTATGTTTCTCGCACATTAAACAAAATCTATTCCAATGATTCAGATCAAGCACAATTAATTTTGATAATTGTTGACTTACTTGATGCGAAACCGGCTCGAGCATATTTTTAGTGCCAAAACGAATTTCGAGGCGCGGTTGATTTCTCGCGACGCTGCTCGCATCGAATCTGAGAATCCTTTGGGTTCGCTGCTGCTGTTGCTGTTTGTACGATGGTTTCAAAGTGCTGGATGCTTCGGGCACCTGCAACGACGATTCTACTTTTGGACTATCTTTTTCTTCCATTTTTTTTTGAAACTAAAGCCACGATTTTTCTGACGCAGTGTTCAAACGATCACACCTATAGTTCAATGGAAATATGCGAATGAACTCGATCTACTTCGATTTTGACGATCAAACTCTTGTAAGTCACCGATTGCTTCGATGCAAGCTCTGATAGCTGTTGGTGCAAAGGGCCTCTTCGCGCGACTGAAGGCTTCGCATACGTATCAGCAGCGCGCGCGATGATCGCTCGGAATTAAAAAAGAATTATATAAAAAAACACACGCATCGTGTGCATCGCCCGTTCCACATTGCCATATATGAATTGTATTAGCGACACATGTCATATACGCGCGTGCAATGCCATTCAGAGACACACCTATTCCCTTCGGTACATAATACCTGAGGTTGGGCTGGTGCGCGATATTTCGCCCTACTCTGTCTCCGCGCCATTCCTGCATGAGCGCGCGGGTAAACAGTTCAAGTCATTTACCTGTCCATGTAATGAATTACTAATTAGGCTTATAATTTTTATCCAGGCTATTGTCAGTTTACGATGGAAACACTTATTTTCTTCGCGTAATAAAATTGCACGTAACGTTCGCGTTACTGTAAGCTACATCAATAATGAACTTGTTAACATAATATTTTAATTGATAATAGAAAAATGAAAATTTTAAATGTGCGACCTAAATTTGAAATTTTAGAAATTGAATGATTAAAATTTTTCTCTGGAGGATAGTTGACAAACCTGATTATATTTTTTAAAATAATAGTACAAGGAGAAGCTTTTTTTTTAACTTTTTAATCATACAGGTATACAAGATGACCACAACAATTGTCTTATAAATATTAACTTTTACTATCCGTAAAATATAGACAATGAAAATTAACTTATTCAAATAGACTTTTTGTTGAATTTTTTTATCCGATATAATTTTACTATTCATAAGAACCATACTTGTCGCTGTTTTCTAAAATTCTTTTACATTAAGTTATATTGCTGCGTGCATAAATTTTATTCTATCTTCCTTTGTCAATTCTCTGTCAAGGCAGTAGTCGAATAATTCTTAATTTTTATTTACTGAATTAATTACTCAATTTAATTGCTACATTATGCTTTAATTTTACTTCTTAGACATCTTCTGATGAATCAACGAAATTTTAAAAATTTATCGCAAACTATTATGACGTCAGCAATTTTTAATTACAATTTTACATGCAGGTAGCACTTTAAAATTATGCGCGGAATGTTGTTAGAATTTTTCATCATTTTCTGTATGTGTTATTATTAAAATGCAGGAACATAAATTAAATTCTATAGCCTCTAAATACCTACCGTTTTTAATAAAAATAGTCGTGTTGTATGAATGAGCATTTGAGATTGATCTTCTTTAGCACTTTTGAATTTCTGACACTATTTATTCTTGTGTACATGAGTATTATTTGTATATATTATTAATAAATGCAACTATAATAAATCGAGAAATCTTTACACAACGACGCTCATGTGCAATAATTTTATATTGATTAAAATTATTACTATTATTTTATTGATTTTGCATCTAGTCATTTCTGGTTATGTTAAGAGATATTTAAAACTATGAGCGTAAAATACAAAATATGTTTTGGCATTCAAAATCCTTGAATTGGCACTAAACATTTGAAACTTTTTGATGATAAAAATACACGATTATCACAAGTCATACATTTAAAATAGAAAAAATCGAGTTACATATCACATTGATTTTACATAAATGGCCATCGTTTTTTTATACAATATGCTAGTGACTATTGCGTCTAAAGTTTGGCACCGTCAAACTCAGGCTATTTGTATTTTGGATCAAATCATTCATTCTCACTGTCTCTTCGTCGTCCGGCCACATTTCATCGTCTCGAATTCTGGGCACCGAGGCGTTGGTTTTGTCTTTCGAGACGCTCAATGTTATCACAGGATAATCATAGTTATCTTCAGGTATCGTCAGTGCGTCATCGTAAATTGGACGCGAATCCAAATCTTCCGGCAAATTTGACCGGGTCGCTAATTTGCTTCGAAATTTTGGTATCACGAGGTCGCTGACTCGTATAGTTCCCGGCAACTTATCGGTTGTGCTTTTTCGACGAAGTTGCGGATTTATCGCTAGAGGCTTGATGAATGTCGTTTCTTTTGCTTCTCGAACTCGAGGAGTCGGAGTCGGCGTTCGTTGATCGAATTTGTCGACCGGCTTTTTCCGCGGCGCTGGTATTGGTCGAGATCTTTCGAAATTCTGTATCAAAAAAATCAAAGTGTCAATCGTCAAAGTTTTGTTTTGATGTTAAAAGATTCAAAAGTGTACCAACCGAGACTCTGCTGCGGGGCAAAGTCGCACAATCTACGGCTTCATTGCGTCCACTAAGCGCCGTATGCAAAGGCGATTGCGGTAACGAATTGCTATGCGCTGGTGGTGACTGGAAAGCGCAGAATTTCGAGCGAGCTTTTTGCAGGTCATTCAATAATCGCGTCTGTTCCGCGTCGTTGTTTCTTGTCGATGTCGGAATAGTTTGCTCGAGCCCTTGAGGGCAGCAGAGCGCTTGGATGGGAGGATGTTGAAAAGCTGGGCAACGAGAACAATGATAAGGTATCAAAGTACAAACTGTCGGCGCGCTCCACACTGCTGCTGCTGCGACCGGACATAACTAAATATGGGGAAGTAGAAGTAATGTTAATGATTTACTCGAATTGTGAATCGTATTTTTATTTCTGTATGTGGCATCATGCAGAAGATAAAAAGTAACTTCATTTTCATACATTACCTAGTAGGTGTTAGTAGCACAAACTCCAAAATCTCTAGGAAAGACCTGTTGTCATAATTTGCAATTGTCACGCTGCAGCTTGGTTAGAAGCAAATTTAATCGTATTGATTTTTTATCATTGAAATCTAGTCTAAAGGCTCATGCCTTTGAGATGTAGTCAAAGACACGATAGTGAGTTTTTTTCAAAATATTATATAGAGCGTGTTTTTGTGACTTGACGATAATATCGACCTCATCGATCAACATAATTTTAAAATCCAATTTGCGGTCGGATACCGGCGTCAAGTTACCGATACAAAATATTAAAGCAGCTTAAATGAAGAAAAACGAAGCTTTTTATTTACAAAAAAATTTCTTTTATTAAAAACATCGCTAATGGAGTTGTACATGCTTATATCTCTAGGAATTAAACGCAAGAGATTTATTTATGGCTGTCACAGGGATAATATTTAATTAAGTTCGATTCTAGTGTGTCTCCGGTATTAATTATATTATAGATCAAATATAAAAATATTTCTTTAAGCTAAACGAGTTTACAAATCAAATAATCAAATTAAAACGTCAAACGCGTTTTAAAATTTAATTAAATTTTAACCGGAGCAACGGAAATTATTACGATAGAATCGCATTTTCAAGTTCTAACAAATAACAAAATATACTATGTACAACTTACGACTATTTTATTAGAACTTATCGTCATAAGTGTTTGAATTTTCTTAGTATTTATGGTCGAGTATCGAAAATTAATCCGATAGCACGAAAGTTCATTGACATTTTTCGACAAAACTCGAAAAATGTATAATGACATATAAGAATTCAACAATTCTCTTGAGTATTGGAGATACAGGCCGTAAGTTAGTTTTTCTTTGAGTATAAGAGGAGCATAATTCAACATATCACTAAAAATTTTTTTCAAAAATTCGTGAATATTGATTATTAAATTGCTGGCTCACGCAGTCTCGAGGATAATACGTATGCATAATTAAAATTTTATACGGATGTACAAATTTTTCGAGTGCAAAAGCATAAAAATTGATGGAGATATTTTCATTCGATCGATCAACTGTTTTTTAAATTTCACATGTCTCCATGTTCTAAGGAAATTCAATCAAGAACTATATTATTGTTTCGAAACGCCGAAACAATCAGGAGTTTCATTGAAATCAGTCGATGGAGCGAAGTAAAATAAACGAATGTACACAACGCATAGCAAAAACATTAGGCATAATAAACATAAATTGCAAGGTGAGAATTAAAAACAAACACTTTTCACAAAAACGCCGACCTGTCGGTCGGTATTAGTGGCTTGAATTTGTAGTTATCAAGTTTGCAATGTGCACGCACACTCTAAAAAAAAGTTTTTGGATTTTGATTGAGTGCCAATAACGTCGAGGATGACTGTCAGGGTTCGATGCGATAGAGCGTTACCTGTCCGAGTCCGGCGATGTCCGGCAGTGGATTCGGTGTCTGTCCCTGGCTCGACGTCACGACACCCGGCATCAACTGCTGGACGCCGGCCATTTGCTCCTGCTCGCGTAGATGCGACACCAGACTCGTGATGTGCTCAAGCAGTTTTTTGTTGTGCATCAGCAGTTGATGCGTGCGGGACTGAGGAAGAGACCAAAAATATATGATTACGATCGAAAACTCGAAACGAGACTGTATCAGTCAGTATAGAAAATAGTAGTCACCTGAGCCTCGACTCTTGCTGCGGTTTCCGCTGATAATTGATCCTGAAGGAGTCGAGCGTGCGCCACGGCTTCTCGAGTTTGTTGACTCTGCTGCTCCAGACGCTCGCGAAGCAGCTGAATCTCGTGCCTCAGAGTTGTCAGCTCGGCGTTGACTGCTTGCTCGGATAATTTCGGAGTCTGTAAAAATTCAAGATCGATTATGCGACCATGCTGGATAATTTGCAGCGGCTATATCTCAAAGGCGAAACGCGACGTGGTGCGCCCGTTAGGCTGGGCCACTCACATGAGCATACCGCGCGACGAGTCATATAATAGGCTGCGATGTGCGCATTGCACGATGCATCACGGGCTCGCGAGCGCGTGTAAAAGTCAAGATTTTGCCGCTCGACTGACTGAGCGCCTCGCACGGCTCGGATTTCTTTCTTCGACGGAAGCTCGCATGTCTTTCGCGTCCCCGCGCGCGCGCGCCGCAGAAGAAGAACCTGTCACGCTGCTTTTTTCTTGCAGCTCGCAATTCCTCCCCAGAAGGTTTTGCGCGTGCTCGCGCGCGCACTGACTCGCTCTTCCTCTTTTATTTATTTTTTTTAAATTTTTTTATTAGGAAGAGAGTATATTTTATGCTTGCAATTCTCAAGTGAGAATTATAAATGATGATTCCGTTCATTTTTATGTAATTATTTTTGTATCTATTCTGCACTTCTCTACTACTATTTAGTAAGCCCTTATTACTAAAAACTTCTACTATTGTAGATGTTCTCGAAACGTCTGTAAAATATCAATCTTCACATCAGACGCATTTCATATAAACTTAACTCTAATTTCTTTCCTTCTTGTGCTTTCACTTATATAATTATATATAGTTTGCCATTTGCAGATTTACAGATACCGATGCTCGCCATCTAGTTGTAGATGCTTAAAGTTTTACTATATTTGAAGTGGTTTTAAACGGTAATTTTTTGGTAATTAGTCCATTATTAATGTTGAGAATTCCTAGCTGGGTTTTAAAACTCAAACATTTTGATTTCTCACTGAGGTATATCTTACCTCGGGCGAGACATTCTGACCTTAAGCATACTTCTTTTTCCATTTAAGTTATTTTTCGTAATAACCATTATGAAACTACTCATCAAGAGTGACCTATATAGGTTCATCCGAGGTCAGTGACGGTTCATGGAGCACGCCCATCGCATCACGGAGCGGGGCGGCAAAATTTGAGAATGAATATTAAATTTTTTATTATATATGTGTGTAAGGATCTATTTACTAGATATTTTTTGTGTGGGCTCGATATTGAACTGATTGTTGTGTATTCGAAAGTATTTAGTTTCAGACGACCAAAAAATTTCTTGAAGAATTGTCAAGTAAGAATTTTAAATTGTTTCAAATGTTGTAAGAACAATGTTTAAAAGGATAAATCGTTAACTTAATTGTAAACAATACAATCATCAATAATTTTGACATCGAGCACGGATTATGTTTACAGTGAAAATGAATTAGTTTGAATGTTGTCTTTCACGACGAAGCAAGCCACAATAACAGAAATAAATTTTACTGATTCAATTTTTGTGATACTTATTAGACTGATCAATCGTTTAATTTAGGCACCGATATGGATAAAAATGAGAAAAAATCCGAGGAGGTTGCCTCTAAAGATCATTTAAGTGAAAACGACATTGTTATTCCCGACAACGAAAAATACGTTTTTAATATTTGCCAGGAGTCATTTGCACTAGAATCAAGGTTGATAAAACACCGAGACACAATTCACAATGAACAAAAACATTACGCATGCGACAAGTGCAAGAAGAAATTTGAGTTCCGAAGTCATCTGAGTAGACACCAAATATCAGTACACAAAGGTCGTAAAGATTTTGCATGCGACAATTGTGAGAAGAAATTTGTAAAAAAATCAAGTTTGATGACGCATCAAAAATTAGTACACAAAGATCACAAAGATTTCACGTGCAACAAGTGCGAGAAGAAATTTGAAAATGGATCCAATTTACTTAATCACAAAAAAATATTTCACGAAGTTTTCAAAAATTACTTATGTGAAAAGTGTGCGAAAAGATTTGGAAATAAACAGAGTTTGCTCATACACATAAAGACAATCCATGAGAGTCGCAACGATTTTGCAAGTGACGAATGTGAGAAGAAATTTGGGGATCAAAGCACTTTAAACATAGACATAAAAACAGTCCATGAAGATCGCAAAAATTACGTATGCGACAAATGCAAAAAGAAATTTGTGCGCAAATGGATTTTGCTCGCCCACTTAAGGACAGTCCACGAAGGTCAGAAAGATTTTGCATGTGACAAATGCGAGAAAAAATATGGATATAAATGGCATTTACTCCACCACCAAAAAACAGTACATCAAGGTCAAAAAGATTACGCATGCGATAAGTGTAAGAAGAAATTTGGATGCAAATCACATTTGTTCTCTCATCTGATGACAGTACACAAAGATAGGAAAAATGTTGTCTTCGAAGTCTTCAAAGATTACTTATGTGACAATTGCGGCAAGAAATTTGGAAACGAACGATATTTGCTCAGGCACATAACCACAGTCCATGAGGGTCGTAAAAATCACACATGCCACAAGTGTGAAAAGAAGTTTGCAAAAAAATCAGACTTGCTGAGGCACCAACGGACAGTACACGAAGGTAGCAAAGATTACGCCTGTGACAAATGCGATAAAAAATTTGGATATAAACATCATATGCTCACCCACCAAAAGACAGTCCACGAAGGTCGTAAAGATTTTGAATGCGACAAGTGCGAGAAGAAATTTGGATTAAAATGTAATTTACTCAACCACCAAAAAACAGTTCACGAAAGTCGCGAAGATTACGCATGTGATAACTGCGAGAAGAAATTTGGAAAAAAATGGATTATGATTCAGCACCAAAAGACAGTTCATGAAGGTCGCAAAGATTACGCATGTGACAAGTGTGAGAAGAAGTTCGGGCAGAAATGTAATTTGCTCATTCACTTCAGGACAGTCCATGAAGGTCGGAAAGATTTTGCATGTGATAAGTGCGAAAAAAAATTTGGAAAAAAATGGATCATGATTTGTCACCAAAAGACAGTTCATAATACGGATGCCGCAATTTTGAGAAGAAATGATGATTGACTATTGTAAATATGTATAAGGCCGATTCTCTGTCAACTCAATTTTTTTTATATTTAATATGATGAACACAGTGTTTGGAATGTCAGAAATGTCCCAGAATTGTTTTAGATTTTGTGGACCGATCTATCACACTTTTCCAGAGTCTCAAAGATGGCATTTTTAGCATTTTTCTGAAAATCATTAAATATCGCAAATATTCAAATAATTTCTAGCTCAATATATACCTAGTGACTTTAATGAAAAAGTACAAAAAAGATTTTTTTATTAAAAAATATCCAAATTTTTTAGAAATTATTAGAGCTGTGGAAAAACGAATTCTGGGACTTTTTCGACATACCTAACAATGTGTTTATTATATTAGATATACAAAACTTTTTCGAACGATTAAATTAACAGACAATCGGATATATATATGGGCTAAGCCATAGTTAGGGTGATGGTCAAAAAAAATTTTTTTTTCAAATTATGTACTTTTGAAGAGTACATTGAAAAGTGAAAATCCTGAAAGTTTCAGCCCTCTAGGTCCAACCCTATTGAATTTTCAGGGTCTCAAAGTTGAATTTTGTTTTTCTGATGATATTCTGCTTGCAATTCTGATTTTCTGGGGTTAACATGAAAAAATTGTTGAATAATAGTTTTTAAGTACAAATTTGAATTCTACATCAAATTTTACATTAAATATTCAAATAATTTAATAAGTACAAATTTGAATTCTACATCAAATTTTACATTAAAAACTATTATTCAACAATTTTTTCATGTTAACCCCAGAAAATCAGAATTGCAAGCAGAATATCAGCAGAAAAAGAAAATTCAACTTTGAGGCCCTGAAAATTCAATAGGGTTGGACCTAGAGGGCTGAAACTTTCAAGATTTTCACTTTTCAATGTACTCTTCAAAAGTACATAATTTGAAAAAAAAATTTTTTGACCATCACCATAACTATGGCTTAGCCCATATACATACTTAATACCCATATACATAAGTTATTATTATAAATTTTCAAAATTTGAATACAATTTTTCTTTTAATGTACCTTTAAGTAAAATTGACTTTAATAAAATTGACCGTTAAATTGAATTTATTTTAATCTTCGAATATCAAAGACGAATTGATACCATCACTAATGAACAAATTTATTACGATATAATTAATGCTAAGTTAATTAGTCGATACAGGAATGACGAATAATTAAAATATGAAACCAGTCGACGGCATCTATGATACAACGTTATACATATTGTTTTTCGGCACTTACCAAAGGCGTCTGTCCGAAAAGTGAGGCCGGTGTCACTAACGCAGTAGTCATCGTCGTCGTTGCGTGGCTGCTCGTAGAGACTAAATCAGCAGCCGTTAGTCCCGCTATCTCTTGATGGCTTTGTTGCTGAGGTTGCTGCTGCAGAGGTCGCATCGGGCATGGTTGATCCAAGATCGATTCATTCAGCTCGTCTCCGAGCAACGAGATGTCTGCGTAATACAATTTAGAAATTGACAGAGTTAATCATTTTTTTAGCGTGTAAATTTAAAAAAACTCTGAATGAAAGCTCAAGTCGAGCTTGCAAGAATACGTTTTCCTACGTAATTAGACCAAACACGTGGCTTGTCTGCACCAAGTACATAGTATAGTGCCAAAGTAAACGCATTTGCTTTTAAGCATTTAACTAAAAAAACAGTTAATTGGCACAAGACAGAAGCAATGGTATTGGCGAGTAAAATAGTGTGCTAGACAAAATACAAATGCGCATTTGGTCTCGGAGCTTTGCAGCGATTGTGTATCGCGATCGAAAGAGAAAGAGAAAAAATTGACTCCTGCACCGTCAACGCTGCACGTTGATCACTGCGCCGCGGGACACATGCACACCACATACAGACCGTATAAACGCGAGGTAGCCCGCGTAAAGCTATAACATAAATAGATGCGAGCGCGACGAGTGCAGCTGCGATATGGCCATTGTATACGACGACGACGACGACGACGACATCGACGTCCGGCGGTGAAACGGCTCGAGAACAAAGGAGAAAGGAGCCTACACACGAGAGCTGTACTCTCTGTGTAGCGTGTGTATGTATGTGCCACCGTCGCCGCCTGCACATACTGCACGCGCCAATACTTTTATGCATAAAGTATTAACTTTTGAGAGTACAACTGCGGCGGTCGTGCATTTTCTCCTTTCTTCGGCTAGATTTTTGAACTTGTTCGCGATAAAAACAAAAGACAATTACTCGGGCCATCTCTGTCGTCTACAGAGTTCATCTATTTTCATCGATTCGATTATGACGCGATACAAGATTTTGGCGAAACTTTTGCAGCAATTACCGTCGAGTCGAGCTGCTTTTCCCGCAAATAGATGCATTTTCTATAAATAGAAAGAAAGTATCTTACCTTTGTGTAGCGAGTTAGGAGACGACTGGGTCTGTATGAGATCGCAGTTATCGTCCCTGTATTCGCCGTCGTCCAGACTGTCGTCGGTCTGGTGCTGCTGCTCGTTGCTGTTCGGAGGCCCGTTGATGCTGAGCTTATGGCACACTTCGAAGGCCTGGCCGACCGTCCTCACGACTCTTAACGCCTGGCTCTGTGAGAGAGATAAAATGAGCAAACAAATACCAAGTGTGAGTAAAAATCGTAAGGGAGCTTTTATGTACAGAATCATTCATATATGCTATCAGTTAATAGTAAATAACAAAACACAGTCAAAAAATTGTTAATAACAAAAACACGTCAAGTGATCAAAACATAAAGGTCAGTACGTAAGTCAATGTTGCATAATAAATCGATCGGTTCGCAGTTATTGCGAATCGTCATACTCTCGTTTTCTTTCTCTAATCAATCCTTTATCGAGAGAGAGTTTGTACAAGAGGTATTGATTGGACCACTACTCTATAGTACAAGTAAGCAAGAGCCGCATCGATTCGCAAACATCCATTTTCAGCGAAGATCGCAAACGTTTACATTATCGACGTTCTTGAGCACACATTTCACAAGGATCCAAAGAGATTTACTGAAATACATCAAGAAGAATGAGTATCCGACCTCGAAGTACGATTGTCGCTTGGATCTCGACAATAATTCCCACCGAGCTGTCACAAGCAAGATCAGCCATCGCGGAAACATGTCATCAAATGCCTTTAACGAGTACAAGCGCCTCCTTATTCGGAACAAATTAGTTGCACGTCGTCGATGAATCGAGTCCCGTCGGAGACCAGAAATAAATAGAAATAAGCTCGCTCGAGGCTGAATGGCTGACAGGAAAAAAGCTCTCGATTTGCATCCTTGCCAACATTTTCAACTTTTGGACCATCGATTTCCCGGTCCAACCGATCGATCGAAACTAGATATTCATTCGAATGGAAAAAAGATGCGCGCGGGCTTCTTTACTACTATAGCAGCAATAGTATCACTCAAGCATGCATATACGAATGGCAACGACGTCGAGCGCGAAGCAAAGTTGGTCCACAAATCTCCGCACGCCGTTTGCAGGGTAGGGATAAGGGCGCAAAGTTTTTGCGGGACTGACAATTTTCAAAAGCGATTCTGTATAAGCTGCTTTTGCCTCTTGACCTCTTGCGGTTGCCTTTCTCGCGCAACGACCGAGTTTGCGCCCGAATCAATTTGCAGCTGCTAGTCAAATTGCTGCTGCTGCTGCCACTATACAATTTCGTACCATAGACTTTTTGATGCGCAATAGAGCTTGACTCTTCGACTCGCTACTATGCGAAACTCTTCTAAAGCTTCGGCAGCTTTCAAAGAGCTTAAAAATTGAAGTGGAATTTTTAAAAGAATTTAAAAGCCTCCTTGTCTGACGAAAAGTTTTGGCAAATAATCGAGCTGCAAAATCTTGAGCAAATAAATTACCTGTGCACTTGCTCTACAGATGTCAAAAATCGTGGCTAATTTTTGGATTTGTACGAAAAGATTTTGCGATAAAGTTCTGTTAGTAATTGAAGCAAACTTATGTTATGACAAACGAAGAAAAAAATGCAAGTTCAAAGCGATCGTATAGTTGCAGTTATAAGCAGCCGCTACGGTGATACAATAATTTTCCAATTCATGAATATGGCAGTAGTGCGGGTATTATGAAGCATCTGCAAATTCAATCCAAGCGGCTGATCCATCTGCTCTAACCTCGAGTTCTGCCAGTTGCCTCGGGCCAACGGAATATTTCGACGGCTGTTGTGGCTCTTGCTGTTGTTGCTGTTGCGGCGCCGGCATGGGTGCCGGTTGACTCTTCGAGCGCCAATGACAAAGTTGGGACGGACGTCGACGCAGGAACGAGCTGCGACGAAAGCCCAAGAAGCTCATGATCTCGGGCTCCTTGTTGAAGGAGAACTTCTTGCGACCTTTGGGGGTCTCGACTACGGTCACGGTGCCGTCGGTCGTGGTGATGCTATTGCCATGGTGCAGATTGAGCGCAGCGGGACTGGCACTGCGACTGTCGCGCCGGGACAACATAATCTAGTCGTCTAATCGCGGGCGGTAATGCCTCGGCATCCCTACCTCGCTACCGACCACTTCATGGCTGTAATTTTTTTCGTTTTGCCGCTCGATCTAGTAGCTTTTGAGATTTGTAGAAGAGGATATACAGCGACGACGCTCTTCGAGCTTGCGTTAAGCGGTTTGAGCTTTCGACAGTCGCGCGTCGTTTTTCGAATCGATTCGCTTCCCTGCTCGATAAACTGCGGAAAAAACACAATTAAATATTAAGATAATTACGATAGACTCGTAATTATTAATAGCTGAATAATTGCAGCTCTTTTAATCTATAGATGCCCTGAGGTTGCTTTCGAGTTTCGATTGACACAAAAGCTGCGCCGCGCACGTACAAGTGTCGTATACACAGAATGCAGTGCCAACTCGGTGCCAATTGTTGGTGCTTTTTTGTGAAATTGATGCGTGTCGCAGTGCGGTATTTTAATGGCGTGTTTCGATTTCGTCTTTAACATGAAATTTACGTAAACGAAAAATTCGACTATTGCGTAATTATGTCAATAACGGATCGGACGTATGTTCCGCGAGTCGTGTATAGACACGGGCGTGTATAATTATGCTCAGCAGGAAAATTGAAACGCACACGGGGTGTTGCGCGCCTATATTTAGCGATCATATACGGATGAATTTCAATGGCACGAGCGTACGAGATCTGTATACGCAGGAGCACACGCCACGAGCTCGCGAGTTGATTAGCCGCGCGCGCGACCAGCACGTATGCCTTTCAGTACAGAACGAGGATGGAAAAAATTCGAGCTGCGGCCTAATCTCGAGTGCAGCAGGCATTGCCGCCGCTGCGGCTGCTCGTCGGTGATCTTCATGGTCAGTTATATATACACGGGTGGGATACGGTGCGACTGGCGCGAGACTCGCGCGGTATACATAACGGACCGACGCGCAGGATGCGGATGCCTCGTCGTGGCTAGCTGCAGATACAGCTGTAATGCGCGTAATAAATGCCATAGTGTATACATAGTAGAGTAGGTATACAGCTCTCAGCTGATTCAGCCTTCACCGTCTACATACTCGCGCATCCTAAATTATACACTCGCACGTGCCTCGCAGCTTTTTTACTCGATACATAACTTCATTTTTCTTTTTTTTTTTTTTCGACATATGGAGCACATGCGTCGCTATATCGCGAGGCAAAATTCATGGGCAAATTTTCGCACGGGTAGCAGCAGTTTGAGCGGCAGTCCGTCAATATATAATAACATATAGCTCGATCGATATGATTTAGTGTGACGCGCTCTATAACCAATTGCGATCACCGCAAGCGCGCGCCTATACCGTTGACAAGGTCACTTTTCCACGCACGTTTCTGCGCTGCCGATGATGCTGCTACACGGCTTTCGGGGTTCGCAAGAAAATATTATTTTTATTTTCCACACTCTCGCGCGCGCGCGCTCGTATAGCCTCTTGACGTGTCCATATTATTTTTGATATTCATCGTGAAATATAGGTTACTAGACCACGTGTTTATTCGACCATCGAAAAAGCAATAGCGAGAGAGACTGGCCAAAAAACAGGCCTATCTTGTATATTAAATTTCAAAGTTTCATCTGTCAATGCTGTAGAGCATTGATTGTGAATTGCATAACGTTTTATTATATTATCATAGTTCCCTAAACCTTGAAGTTACCGCGCAAACGTCACAAGAATCGAAACGTCAACGGGTTTTCGAGAGAATTTTTTAAATTAATGGCCACAGAAAAGATGTTTATTAACTTGCGTTTTTCGTGACAAAATGAATGGCATCGATTCGGAAATCGGAGTTCATCACACTTTGCGAATCTAAGCGTCAAGATGTAGTGGGGGGCGCGGTGCGTTGAGTTGTCAAAGCGATAGCTTTTTTGCGAGCATCGCGGTACTTATTTTCTTACGCGACTTTTTTATACGCTCGCCCATAAAATAAAAATCCATTACGTCGAGCAGATATCTGCAATCGTGGCGTGCGTGGTGATCTTTCTCAATTACAGCGTATTTATATTTGACTCTTAAAAATGACATTTATATCTACCGAGAAATAAAGCTTGTAAGCTTTGCCGAGTCATCGATAAAATATTGCGAGACAAATATTTGTTTGTTTCGATCGAAAACACTGGGAAAAACATATAATTGAGAATAATTATGCGATGACTGAGATTTTATCGTAGATCTCGAAAATATTTGTATAACTGGGCGATCATTATTGTGGAGTCGCAGCTGTCACGCATCGTAATTTGAACTTGGCGATCTAGCTGTCATAACTATGTGCCTCAGGCAAGTTGCTTTTCAAGCTATTTAGTAGCGTATCTCGACGTTTGACTAAATATATAAATCGATTCTAATCTCAAAGTTCATAGGCAATTTCATGATTGGGTGCAAGCACTCGACGAGTTACAACGCCAAGTTTATAGAGGATTATTTGGTATTGCAAGTACTAACAAGGAGAGCTTTTCAGGTCCGGGTCACAGATCTTTACCAAACTTTTTCGGGGGTCTTCTGGTACTCAATACTGAAGTTCCCTGTGCTTAGTTTGATCCAATGGGCCTTAGGGCCCATTTTGTAGAGGATTTTCCACATTATCTAAAAATCGTTGTTATTTTCTATATCGATATAGAAGTACTTAAACGAAAAAATGCAACGATCAAAAATTTTTAAATTTTTCAAAGAATCTGCTTGA
>CACVKI010145524.1:11091-33300 GCA_902732785.1 Trichogramma evanescens | reverse complement strand
TTATGATGTACTATAACATACCAAAATTTCAAGAAAATCCGTGAACCTCGTCCGCAGGTTTATTTGAAAAATTCTGAATCTGACCCATATATTTTTTGGTAAAGAATTTTTTAAGCTAAATCTTTATTATATTTTATTTCGCTTAATTATTAGTGTTGCAAAATTCTTTAGTGCTTTTATTTTAAACACCTTCAATATCAACTGAAAAATTAATTTTTTTAGGAATATAAGGAGCACCGAGATGCCGAAGATATTATGCCTTTAGGAACCAGCGATTTTAAGCACACGATATGTGGCAAAGATTTGAATAAATCTTATCGGGAAAGTAGTTTTGATCAAGCATCGTTGCTGACAGAGCTGCATCAATTTCAACAACTTCATCAACTCGAACAATTGCAAAGACAGATACAGCAGCAAATGCAAATTCAGCAGCAGCAAATACAACAGCAGCAACATTTACAGCAACAGCAACAGCTATTACAACTGCAACAACAGCAACATCAACAACGTCAAGGACAGCATCAGCTGCAGCAGCAACAGCAACAACAGCAACAGCAGCAACAGTTATTGCTACAGCAGCAGATGCATCAACAACAACAGCAACAACAACAGCCTTTGATGATAATGGCGTCACAGCAAACTATGAATATTACAGACTCATCAAATCTTCACAAGAATTACAACGAGCGAGGGAGCGTAGATAGCTCCGATACATACGCCAGCTGTCAAACACACCCTTTTTACTCTGAGGTAAGTGCACTATGTCAAGAAGTAAGAGTAGCTTAATCAAAGATGTTAGGTCCAATTATAAATGAACTGACGCTATCAGTGACATCGACTTTCATTTAAGAATATCTTATCGTCTATTTCAATAGTAAAAATATTTATTATTTTACGTTGTTTCGGTAAACCGTGAATGGTGTCACACTCTAATAGAACCGTTCTTTAAAAATTGTTCCCGACTGATTATAAAATAGTTCCGGAAATATTCATTAATCATAGGATTTCGTTGCTTTAAATATGACATCTTCCTTAATAATATTAGGTCAATGCGTGATGATAAATGTATGTCTTTGTGTGCATATTGAATAGATTCTATACTTATATCGATATAAACTTATGTATGAACTCATGAATCAACACGTGTACTTGCAGATTTTAGGCAATATATTCGAGTATTTTGTGACTTCAGCTGAGTTACATTCTTGATTATTTAGTGCTCTTGAATAATAATAAATAGTCTTGATGAACAACGGAAAAGTCAGTAAATTCATAAAGTTAGCTATAAATCATAATTTTGGGCATCATATCGATTGAATTGTTACTGCGAACTGTTAGAGAAATTTTAGTTTAATGGACCAAAATTTCCATATTTCAGAGCGATTTGACGTCGGAGATGGACAGCAATTTGTACGTCAATCCATTGGAAGGTAGTACAGACAAGAGTCAAGTTAAAAAGTCAGCATCGGGCGAGATAATTCACGTTGCCCTAAATGTATCACCGAGCGCAGAGTCGCTTAAGGAAATTAACTCACCCACCAAAGCAAGTGGCAAAATGAACGTGAACGAAGCTATACCTAAGCACAGGAAATCCCGTATTCAACAGGTGAGAAAAAGAAAAATAAGTGATAACACCTCTCGCACGTCAAGAAAACCGTTTAAGATTTAATCTGCACGATATAAAAAAAAGCGGATAAAAGGGAAGGAAATTCAAGGGATGAAAAAATGAAATAAATAAAAAGAACAAAAAAGAAAAGCTCCGTAAAGAATAATAAGCGTGAATACATTAAACTAAAGTGATTTAATTAATTCGGAGACTCCTAAGAAAAATATCGATAAAATTGAAGGGCGTTGTCGAGATAAAATAAAACTTAAAAACAAGTTAGTTTACGGTGGTTAACGAATTTTCTTTGAGACATTTTATTTGATTGTTTGGAAATTTTTAGAATTTTATCAAAAAGTTTAATTTACAACCAAGTTTTACAGGTTCAAAAATTTGAAATGGTGGATAGTAACTCGTAAGTCAGATCATCCCGAAAAAAATATTTTTATGATTTTTCAAGTTTTAAACATATTAATCCTTCAAACGCATAATTTCTTTGTATGCACATGAGAAAATATTAACCTCACTGTACAATAATTAATGTCGCAAAAAGTCATTAAATGAATTAACTGTAAATATTTTTAAAAGTTAAGATAACAATCTTGAACAAATAAGTTGAATGAATGACCTGACTAACAAACAATCCATGTAATTTATACTTTATTAATGAATATATTTTATTATATTTCAAGACCCAATCCATGTCATTTTACGGTTTATTTATGTAAATAATGTATTACAACATTTTATCCCTCATTATTTTGATGGTTTTAATGTGATAATAGTTTTATTTTGGATTAAATAATATATTTGTTTTGTATTATTCTTGTTGTTGTAAAATGGTTTTACCATTTAAAATGAATTAAAATCTGCCTATTAAATAAATTTAATTTGATATGCTTCAATTAATAACAATGATTATTCAAATCAAACTATAGAAAAATGGGTATTTTTAATCTATTTTTAAGAGAATATCAATGTTGAAACCATGGATTAAAGTGATAATTCAAGAAAAACTATAATTTTGAAACAATTTATTTAAATTTCAGAGTTTTCAAAGATCACGAGGAGCGCAACTCATAACCAGTGGTACAGACTCTAGTGGATCTTCGACGATTCGTGAGGACCCACCGAGCTTAAAAGAGGATAACAATAATCAGCAGCAGCAATTGTTGCAGCATCAATACGACAGCTTATTGAGCTTTGGCGCTGGCGTCGGAAGCAGCAGTAGTGGAAGTGGCGGTGGTCTGCGAGGTGGCCGCGCGTCCACACCATTTGGTCCTGTTAATAGTCTTGCCTCCGCGACAAGAATCATAAACCATCATCTATTTGGATCTATTGCAAGTTCCAAACATCACTCTGGTAATTAAACGTCATCTTTTCTCACTGCACATGCACGCACATCTTAAATGACATTGCAATTTAAATCAAATTAATATGATATACTTTTGAAGTCATTCAATTTTAAAATGTATGAAGATACGATTCTATCAAGCTCCATTTAGTGAAGCAGACAGTTTTTCAATCCAGTTGGTATTACGTACAATGTGTCCTTATCAATGCACACTCATGAGTTTGTCAAGCAAGCAATTGTAAATATGTATATCATGATGTTCTGTTATTTTAAGTAATTATAATCTCACTTCGGATATGCACTATGTTGTTTAACAAAAAGCGTAAATAAATTGTGAGAAACTATATCTGGTCCATGTGACTGACTTCAGTCGAAAAATTGTATCACTGTAATGTAAAATTTTGTTATAAATTGTATATTTGTTGTATACTTTTAACCACTAGTCAACGTTATTTACATGTATAAGTAAGAAATGAAAAGGATTAGTTTAATTATGCTGCAAATAATTTTAAAAAGTCAATTTATTTTTTATGAACTTGATGTGTTATATAAAAAAAGATGATAAAAAAAAGAAAAAAAATCAATCATGATTGTTAAAGTGATATAATTTAAGTTTACAAGGAGAATAAAGTTTTGCCTTTTTAGCAGAGAAAATGAATATAATTTATGATTTTCAAAATTGCACCTTAAAATTACTTTTTATACTGCATAGACTTTATGTAAAATATTTTAATTCATAATGTCTAAAAAATGAACGGTGAGTGATGTAAATTATTTTTTAACAGTTGAAACTAATTCATTTGAAGAGTGATTCTTTATAATTTCAACAACAACTTTATAATTTCAAAATATTTAATTGAATAAATCTACTTTTATGAGTTATGTGACTCACTTCAAAATTAAATCTAAAAGATTTTCATATGATTTTTAACTATACTAATGTCGCATCAGCTTGCAATTTAAGGCATGCCTATTTAACCACTCAATGCTTTAAACCCATTAATGTCTAGAATGACAAAATTTTGCTTCGCTAAAAATAATCAAAATTGACGTCATTTTGTTAGAAAAAGTGGTTTGAAAAATCTTTGAAAATTCCCTAAGTTACTTCTACACCAATAATCGACTCTGATTATATTTAAATCTGGAATTTTTCACGACAACACTTCGAAAAAATTCTCATAGTCAATGTTTTGCACAGATTTTCAAGCTTTTTTTTTGTTTGAAGAACCATAATTGTTCAACTACGAATTAAATCTTCAATCTGAGCCCGGATTATGAAAAGACATTAAATTTTACGTTAAATTATATATGTGCAAAGTCTTTTCAAGGCCCAGAACATGAAAAAATTTTTCAAGCGAAGAAAAATTTCGTCATTCTGGACATTAATGGGTTAAACACTTAGAAACTATCTGTAAAATAGGGAAGCCATTGAAACGTATGAAAGAATTATTTGTCGATGATTGGCAATCATCACAAAATAATGTAAACGTCAAAAGTTATTGAACATTTTCAATTTCAAACGAATTCTCTGTATTATCGTTAAACATTGTTCTATATTTATACAAGGACACAGTAAAGTTCTCATTTAACCGCACTGCAATATTTTGTTTGTTACAGCAACTTCGTTTAATCGAAACTATAATTGAGGCTAATAAAAAGTCTCATTTCGTAGCACTACTTGCTCCAGTGCAAAAAGTTCTATTTCTATTATATATTAATAAATCATGCCATAATGCACCATTTCGCTTTCAAGCACTCAATGCTTTCACGTTTTAGAAAATTCTGAAAAATTAATATGATTTATTACAGTTGAAATATAACTGAAAAATAAATTAAATTTTTGTAAAACTTTGGATTTGGGAGGGATATTTAATTAAATTATTTATCAAATCATGTAAAAGAACTCTTGTTTTTAAAGAAATATTATTTGTTATAAAGCTAAATTAAAAGATGTGCTTTTTGAACCATAAGTAGCTTCATAAGTAAATAAAAGATTTAACTCGGAATCAAATTAACCGGCAAATAGCACAAATAAAAAGTGTTTCATTAAATTAGACGAATTCGACCTCAAATTGATTAACTGTGCATTTGTGCGTGCTTAAAACTTTTTCAGGGAGATCCATGGTGAGTAAACTATCTTTGTCAGCCGACTCTATTGACAGCGAAGCAACGCCTTTTATTGAAAGGCAACAACGAGGAATATCCAAATCAATTCTCAAAAAATCGGAAAGTAATTACTATAATGCCAATGTTGGAAGTGCTGACTCAGATACGCAAAAGCTCATTGATAACTCGATGACATCGCATCCAAAGATTGTTTGCGACAACCACACTAGACTAGCTTTAATGGGCAATATGTATACGAACGTCTATGGTAATATGCGAACATAACAAGAAAATCGAGCATTTAGTTAATAGCGAGCTTGTAGAAATGTACTGTACTCATAATTATAGATAGATTAAGTTACTGTATTGCTTAAACGCTTTTTCTTACATTGCGGAGTGAATAAAATTTATCTTCACAATTATATAGCTACTAATCATTTCGTGGTGAATAAAAGCAGTTACAAAACATGTAGTATAATTGAAAAATTATACATTTTGATAAATTACCACGTTTTGATTTTTCTTCACAGCGATTATCTTTATAAATAGGAATATAAAAATTACTAGGTTCATACTAATTTTTACTTTACCATAATCGTCGTAGAAAAAAATGTCGTTTTCACAATTTACTTCAAGATTGAATGATGCTTCATAAACAAACATTTAATTACCAAGCATTCAAGTAGTAGAAGTTATAGATAAAAATTAAAAAATGATGAAATTTAGAACATTTCACTATCATGAACATCAAGTGTGCAATGTTTGAGAGTATATTATATACAAATTTCATGCAGGAATCTTCTAGAAAGATGTTTATACAATTATCAAAAATATTATTCAATAAGATTTTCATTTGGCTATAAAATATTGCTTTAAAACTTTGCTTTTTAAACAAAAAATTTAAGAAGTTATATCACATTGCTTTATTTTCAGAAGAAAAACAAGCTCGAGACGAGACAACACAAGAAAACAAAAACAAACGAGCTTTCGAAGAGTTGCGAGCTTCAAAGCAAAAACCACGTTTCAAAGACCCACTAGATGGTCAGCGGGAGAATCAGTCGATACTTCTGAGCTCTCTCAGGCCGCAACGGCCTTCCAAAAAGTTTAGCATACAGATGGATAAGCGGAGTGTTCAACAGCCATTGTCGCAAACATCAACATCATCAACGACAACTGTATCACAACAATCTATAACCGGCATGAGTGGAAGGCCGACAACAAGCTCAAGTGCTCAATCTAGTCTTTCCCAGGAATATAGACCTCCTACATGTTAATTGATTTTGTCAAGATTGATGTAAAGTTGTTGCGAGTTATAGCGTTAGAGTATAAATTCTAATTGTAGAAAAGAGCAATGAATTATAATAAAAATATGTACTTGTATATAAATATAAATATATATGAAAATATGTACATGTATTAATAAAAAATTATGTGGTGCTGGAGGAATGAATATGCAATTATACATGCATTACCTCCCACCACCGCCCGGCAGTGCCTGACTCCGCAGGGAGGACCGAGTTTAATGTTCGTATGCCCTCGCTGCATTCTTCCTCCTCTTTCTACGTGCATTTACTTGAATTTTAAATGCATATAATGATTATTTTAAGAACTCCTTTATCTGCTTCTTTGTGGATAATCAAGTGGAACGAGAAGTCGCTAAAATATGTATTTCATTATGTCATCACGTGCGCGCGTGTTTATAATGAATTTAATTTTTTACACTTACAAGCACATTTTTCTAACTTTATAAAAGTGCGATTGCGTATTCCATGTAAACACAATACTTGAGCTTTTTTCATTAAAGTGCACAAATTGCATATATTCATTAAAAATTTGTAGTTGAATCACCTTTTAATATGTAACGCAATATTATTAAGGGATTGCTTTGTCCTCCTTTCGAGTCTTGACTAAATGCTAACTATATACTTCCACAAAAAAATGAAGTAAGAATATAAAGAACGGACTTGAGTATTCAAGAAATGTAAAATAGAGCTATAAAAATGTTAGTCAAAAAGAACGTGTATTAATTTGTAAATGTCAAAACATAAATATGTACAATAGATTATAGTGTATAATTTTAAAGAGAAGTGGTTTATGAACGTAAAGGTAAATGAACCATGTGTTATGTAAAAAAGAAATATAAAGATGTATCAAATATAATTATGATAAAGGTTGTCACTAGTAAAAAGAATTCACATTAATGACAGAAGTCATTTAATTAGAGGTATCTTATAGCATATCTTTAAAAAAAAAAGTTTGTAGCATAAAATTTGATTTGATAGGCCCTTGCGATGAATTACCGTACACATAAGCTAATATAAAACTTTCTTGTATATCACCCTAAATGTGAAAAATACCATAGCTTGGAAACGTTAAAAACCAGCTATGTATTTTGTCGATAAACCAAATAGTTCAACAAAAAGCGTCTATATCAAAAATTTGGTCCTTGCGATCATAAAAATCAGGCTTCCAAATGTGTAAAATTTGTTCTCATATTTTTTCATATTTCATAAAAATTCTGTTCCAAATTATTTATTGTACGAATGCATAAAATTAATCCAGAGTATGCTCCAAAAATAAAATTACAATACAAGTTGTTGTAAAATAGTACAAATATTTCACCATTATTTGAAAATATGAGCTAGATTTCACATTACATGCCGGGAAAAAATCCTCTATAAATACTAACATAATAATTGATGAAGAATATAAAATAATTAACGTTGTACAAGAAACTGTATTAAATAATTTAATATTTTACAGTTATGGTTTAAATTAAAAGTTTATATTTACTTGCAAAAAATAAAAGTTCTTGTTTCTCATAGTCCAGTCATAGTTTAAAAATAATTGTTAAACTTTGAAAAAAACCGAGTGTTTCAAAGTGCGTTCCGAATATGTGACAATTGTATCTTAAATTATTACTGAAGAAGTGAAAATTATTGCATACATTTTTTAATAATAAAACATCATTTATTATGTTTTTATTTAATTTTTTAATCAATTTAAAATTAAAACGTTGTGAAAATCTTGACTTGTAAACTAATGAAAGTGATACCTCAAAAAATGATTACTTAATATTTAATAATAAAAATTACCTGGACTTTGTGAACGATTCACTAAAAATAATTGAAGTATAAAAAATAAAACTTTGAACGCAAATATTGGACAACGATAAGTAAAATTATGTTTTGAAGCCTGATCTAATATGGCTGTGCTAATGATTTAAAAATTATAAGTAAATATGCTGTTAAATATTGTAGACAAGATTTATCAATTTTTACTGTTTGAAAAAGAACATTTCAAATTAACAATTTATAGATCGTGTTTCAATTTTTGACAGCCTTAGGTATGTAAACAAATATATAAATAAATAAAAAATTATAGAAATCTATAGTAATATAATTTTAATAATTAAAATTAAAATGGAATAACAATAAATTAGTAGTTAATTAATATAAAAAATTACAAATTACACATAAAGCTCTATCACCAAAAAAAATCGTTATTATATAAATAAAAATTTCAAAAAGATTAAATAAATATATATTGCTCTGTATTTGCCTCTATGAATTTTCTCGGTGTCTTAAAAACAAGATAATAAAAGAGCGTGAATAATTCTTCAACTGTTGAGTTTGTACGCCTTACAAAAAGTGTGCCCACTCATATCCTTGAATAAAATAGATTAAAAAGCGATAAAAAATATTTGAATATTATATATTTAATGCATTGTTTTTTATACAGACTTATGTAATGATAGCGATCATACTATAAGAGTTGTTTTCAATAATTAAAAAAATTGCCACACTTTGATATATTTATGAATATTTATTTTAAGATTATTTTTGAAAATCAGCATTACTTCGTTCAAAACTAATATAGAATAAATAGTTGTATTGCAATAAAATTTTTTTTCTTCGTAATTCTTGTATTTTCTATTTTTAATTCAATTTTTATGAAAAACAAAGATCATTTTACAATAAAATGTACACAATATTCCTTGATATTCGACATGATGCTGAGCATTTTATTTTAAATATTTATCTTAACCCAATATTATTAGTTTTCCAAATTTTAACTTTGATAAAAAGGGTCATTTTTAATTTTAGAAATGCCATCGATATTTTATCTCAGAATAATATTACAACAATTTTTTTATGAAATACTAAAAAACTAATATTCGATTTTTGACTTAAAACTTTAGGAAAAAGTTACTATATAAAAGCACAGCAATTTGTAGATAAAGATGTTCGTAGAAAAAATGTTATGAATTAAATGATATATGTAAGATTATGAAATCATAAAAATGTTATAAGAAAAGCTGGCGTGAATATCTTATGTTTGCAGAATAAATGAATTATGTAAATAACATGACTGAAACCATAATAAAATTTAATGTGAGTTTTTGCTACTCTAACGAATGATTACAGAAAGCATATAATTTCTCAGAGTATGCTTAAAAGTCAAGAAAATAAGCTTTTAAATAAAAAGTGTGAATGAAACAAATCAAAATTGCATCAATAATATCAGCCTTCCAATAAGAAACAATCAATCTATTTGAAATTAATTATGAATGCATACGTTGTTATCGTGTACTTGATTTTTGGCTGAATTAATTTGTTTAACAATTTTGATAAATATACTTCGTCAGAAATAACTTACGACTTGTATCCGTAAAATTTTACTTTTATTTAAATTTAACGAATAAGATCGTGATTTAATGTATGATACAAGAATAAAGTTAATTAATACCAAGCTTTCTATTCGAGTGGAAAAAGAATACCTTTTAAAAATGATCAACAGTGAATAATTATCAAGGAGTGGCTTACATAAATAGTAAATAAATTGAAGCATATTCTCATAATAAGTGTAAAGGTTGATTTTGAGTAATTTTAAGAGCTATCTTATTTTTCAATCTAAACATTTTACAGGCATTGAGTCATTGCAGTAATAAGTGGATTATAGTGCTTTATAATCAGACAAAAATGCACTATAATGTATTACTTTCATGTTAAAAGGTGTTCAAATCGACCTCATCAAGCAAATTACAATGGTGCTTTTGAAACTTTTAATAAGAAACGTAGATATTATTTATATTGAAAACTGCAAAATTCTGTGAACCAGAAACGATATTGTTACTTTTCCATTAATTTTAAATATGTATTTGTCATGATCAATTCTTTTATTTGGATTCTTTGAAAATGTTTTTTTATACAAACAGTTCAATCAAATGTTATCGGATCTTTAAGAGAATATCTCTATTTTTTATATATTAATAATTAATGAATACCTAATGATTTCTAAATAATTTTTTACATTACAAGAGTATTATTACAAAAATTAGGTTTATATTTAAGGTTTCTTAGAATATACTCTTATGAGTGAGTGAGATCATAAAATTTAAATATAATAAATAGTTATATTATGTGGAAGGTACTAATAAGTTTACATTTATTAAAAATTAAGGTTATCTGTGTTTTTCGCAAATAATAGATATTATGGTTAATAAATTTAGATCAGGCCATTAATAATGTGTTGCAGTAATATAAAGAGAATTTTTTATAATCATTACATTAAATTAATTATTAAAGATGTTGAAAAGAACAATATTTTTCTGCACCGTTCGAATTTACTATAGAATTTATACTTTATAGTTCATTGTAATTTTGTATCATTCATTCTATAGCTTGTATATTTCGTTATAATAAAGAATGTTTTTTAATGCAAACTTCAAATTCTTAAAAGAAAAAAATTTGGTGTGTCCAATGACAATTTCAGTTCATCATATTTTGAAAATATGATCAATAAAAAAACTTATGCTATAGAAAAAAAAGTTGTGTAAAACTGCTCTTACCCTTTTTATACTTTTCTTTCTCAATTAATTTGTAAAGATATACAATGAAGTTAGAGAAATTCATGGCTTCATCGTAAAATTGATTTATATTTCATACAATTTTTTAATGATAAATCAATTAATGATCATCACTTCAACTAATCTGTGGAACTCGGACTCATAAGATTGATTCTGTCGGTATAGGGACATTGCAAGTTAAAAAACCAAAGCCAGCTTTTAAGCTTAAAAAACGTATACTAACTATTAGATGATTTTTATGTCATAAAGTAATTAACGTTTTCTAGTGATTTCATCATATCTATTTTTTAAAATTGCAGTTGCGCAGACTACCAGAACTACCCTTCCGTCAAAAATCCAAAACGGTATTTTATAAGAATTTTATTATTGATATTTGTTCGTTTTTTTTTATAAATTCATTAATATACCTGGAAGAAAAGAGGCTGTATCCAATGACTAACTAAAATGCGTACATTATCATTTTATCAGTCTACGTGAATGAGAATTATATGCAAGCTTATGAAATAAATGTACCGCGCCCTTTAAGGCTTTAACATATGTCTTTTCAAGCATACTGTTTCAACTTTCTAACGCCATCATTTATATACTTAAATTATCAAACCCTTATTTTCGATTTTCAATGAAGTTCATGGAAAATTAAATGTACAATTTTGTTTTTTTCTTTATCATCAATGAACTTTTAATTGAAAGATGAATTGTAATCTATATAAATTATCATAAAAGACAGTCTATTTGAAATCTATTGACCAATTTTTGGTTCAAAAATAATGCTCTAACTCATTAATGCGCAAAGATCGATTTTGTGCATTAATTTTCAATTACAGATGAAGTTAATATTTTTTTTAATAATGCATATCTACATGGTTTCGAGTGTGATCTTTTAAGATACGGTCTTATTTTGTGAAAAATAATCATTATTACAGTTTATGTATTATACTACAGTGTAATTATGTAAAAAAAAATTAAAATGTGATTTTTAAATTTAAAGCCCGTAGGTTTTGAAAGGGTGGGCGTAATGTGGGAAGCAATATGAAAAACCATCGATTTTTTACTCTATAAACCATCTATTATGCAAAGAGAGTTTAAGTATTGAAAAATATGTGAAATCATTCAGAAATAAACGAGAATTTTTCTCAAATTTCTTTTTTGGAACTTTCAAAATTGACTAGTTTTTCAAGAATAAATATAAATTTTACCTACTAATTACTATTTATCTTACAATTGAAAGTTCATGAGTTGAAGTTTGTTAGAGTCACATTAGAGTCTATTAAAGATTTATGCCATCCACGAGATAAAAATATGCACAAACTAACAGGATCAACCGTTTAAATCACAGTTAATTAAAAAACTCAATTTTCTAATGTAAAACTGCTTTGGTTTACAGTACTACATACTTTCTTTCCTCAACCCATTTTATTTTATCAAGATTAATTAGTATTTGATTTGTATTTAATTTCTATTAACTGGTACAGCAGTGACGATTGTAACATTATTATAAAGTTTGATATTTTCGTTATCATTACTATTATTATTAATATTTTTATTATCATTGTTATTATTATTATTATTATTATTATTATTATTATTATTATTATTAATATTATTATAATTAATATTATTTTTATTATAATTAATATTAACTTCTTTTCATGCTTTAAAATGTAATTTGGATAAGAAATGAATACAACTTCACTGAACAAAGACACAACATTTAAAACACTGTTTTGGACATTTCAACTTAATTTGTATTTTTAATTTAAAAAAAATTAATATGTAAATTACTTTTAATTTATCCACTTCTGAGTTGTACATTTTTTGTTGTAAATCTCCAAAAATAATTGTTTCATACCCTGTTAGAAATCAAAGAAATTTTAATGGTTTGAGAATATCGAATAAAAATGTTGGAAAAGTATACGCGTGAAACTGTCCCAAATCTTAAGTTGTTTTAGATAAATAAAAAATGAAATAACCTGATGACATTGTCGATTACTAGTAAAAAGAGTAAAAATTACCAATAGTTTATAAACTTGTAATGCATTCCATTGCTTTGCTATTTCCGGGCTATTTATTGAACATTTAAACTTTGGTAATTTTAGTATCGGTAAATTGGTCTTAAAATGTTTCATTCATAGAATGAAAATGGCCGACTAACTACCTAATCCGTGTGACGTAAACATTTTCAATGTATGTAAAAAGGCCAAAAAATGTTGATAATTTCTACCAGGGTATATCTAATATTTCAATATTTAAATTTATACATAAATCGATATAATGTTCAATGCTCTAAAAATTTTTGGTTTTTATTGAAATAATGAAAGAATAATTTTGTGTTCATTAATTGAAAGTTAAAAGTAGGACATCGGTTTTTTGGATTCAAATTCATTAGCAGCTGCATCGTTCATTGATTGCTCGTCGCTGTTGCCTCCAGATAGTTTCTTTAAAACCCACTTAGCCATTTCCGGATTTCTTTTCATTTCTCGTAAAAGCCAACGAACAGTAAAGCTGAAAAAAAATGAAACTACATATTTATATATTTTACCATAATAGTAATAATATGTCATGTCATCTAGCTTAACCCTTTAAAGTTTAATTTTTCAAGTAGAATTATAAATAACTCGAGAAAAAATATACTGCTAATTTGAAATCATAAAATAAAATTTTTTAATTAAAAGCTCAAAGGAAGCTCACATTTTTTTATCTTTAATAAAATTGAAATTAATTTTTTTTTTAAAAAAGGCATATCTTCATCTAATATTTTATTTTTTAATAAGTGTTTTACATATTTTGATTTGATAAATATACAACTTGAATTCGCTACTAGTTAAAAAATTACTTGTTGGAAGATACCAAGCCTTCAGGCACAACCTTAAGCTAGGCATATTAAGATCTAAAATTGTTATGTGACGAAGTACAATACTATTATTATTATTATTATTATTTATTCTATAAGAGTGGTGAGGTTTTTAGCGTTAGCAGTTTATAAGCGCTGTGATTGGTTGTTCCGTAGCTTGCTTCTTTCTAGTAGCGCGCAAATACGAGTGTTATAGTAAGTTGAGAAAGTGGAATATTAACCTATTAACGGCTGAGGACTAATTTTGATTGGTTTTCTCGAGGAGGGGCTGAGGTGAAAAGCCGACCTATTGCGTATTTTTACAGTTTATAACATAATCTTTATTTTATTTTTCTATTTTAAATATTGAAAAATGGCAAAACGGAATAAGAAAGAAGAGAGCGCGCGAATCGCGCTGAAAGTCGGGCTAGTATATTATTAGTTTCTGATAATTTGTAATAAATTAATTTTGCTTGTACGTAGAAGTAGTTAAAATCGATATTATGTATGATTAGTCCGAGGTTGCATTTTTGACCAAAGATCATTCTAACAAGGTAAGACTACATGGAACCAAATTGACTCGTCCGATGGCTCAGTATCTTATAACAGGAAGCTTAAAAGTTTAAATGTTAAGCGTTGAAGGTCTTCATAATTAAAACGATGTATTTAATTATTTTTATGTATCTAATGGAATGGCTATTATACCTGCTCTTCAAAAAAAATTTTTTAACTTGTACATCCTAAATGGAAGTTTAAAAAAAGTAAGCCCCCTTGAGCCCATAAGCCTCATTTTTATTTGATATGTACGCCAGAAGCACTTTACTTGATGACAGTGATAAAATGAATTTGAAAAAAGTAATAGTACATCTGAATCTCTCATGCACATTTAACGAAGCTTATCGACTCATCCTACGAACTTACAAAAACGCATTTTCATGAATAATAATCCATCCAAAAAATGTTTGCTAACATTACAATAATATAGTTTGTGGCTGCAAAACTCTATTTTATTGTTGTAAAGTAAAACTCAGTTGGTATGAGAAATTATTAAAAAAAATCATATTTTATGAAAATTTTGTTAACGCAAAAAATATTTATATCAATTCGCTTTAATTGTACAACAAAATGTTGTTGTGACAAACTCGATTTTAGTGTTAAGAACTAAATTTTTTGTGCGTGTTCATTTAATTGATAAATTTGTACCTACTAAAACTAATTTGAAAAAAAATTTTCGCTTAAAATACATATCCGTAAATTGCGTTAGTTCGACATTTCTACGTCCAAGTAGTGTAAGTTCATTACTATTGTATATACAACAACACATTCTCACTAAGGTATAATATCTTTTAATTAGTCCTGCCTACGCGAACATACTATAATAAACGTTGCAATTTTCAGGCCATATGCAGAATGTTCGCTAAATGCAGGGAAAGGCGACCTTGCTCGCATATGTCAAGAAAGGTGTCCATCCAAAATGAAAATATTTCCGTAAAAATTCGTGAAAATAGTACGCTACTCATTTTAATATAGATTTATTTCAATTTAATGAAATAAATTTAGCTAACTATAATTTAAGAAATATAAGTATAAACACATATTACTAAATAATTATAATTAATAAGCTGTACAAGAATAAAAATATTTTCTAAGTTTTAGTAATGTAAACTCAATTTTACTGTAACACGAAGATCATGCAATAACATATTAAGTAAGATATTATACTTTAGGTCTTATTTTTCAAATGAAATGTATCTATGAATTTTCAAATCAATTTTTTCATAAGATAAATATTTCTAGCAATCGTTTTATCAAATTAAGAATTATGAAAATATTATTCAACTCTCTCAACAATAAAAAAATTCTTGTACGAACCCATCATAAGAAGAATCATTTTGGAGAAGAAGCATGAAAATTTTCTCAAATTTATTATCATTGGAATAATCTCTCTTGCCAAAACTGATTGCTGTCATTAATTGGTCCGGTTGATATCCTCGAATCTCTCTCAGTTTTGTTCGTGGTTTGCCGCAACTTCCAAAATGGATAGTTGCTGTCAAAACTATGCCAACAAAGGCATAGTAAAAAAGTAGATTGAATCGCATTATTTTCTGAAATCAGAATAAAAAATTTAGTGAATATATTTCTTGACAATTAGTCAAATTACTGAAAAAAATCCGAAATTTGTTCCAACGCAAAAACCATCAGTAAAATTTTTAATTTCTTGTAATATTATTTCGCATTGTTGATCAATATTTTAACATTGAACAGATACATTCATGCTTATACTTCTTATTTTTTTAATTTTTGATATTTTGATACATCGGACAGACATATCATACTTACGCAGTTGCGAATTTTGCACATTTTATTTGTTCAATTTGTATGAAAGCTAAATTTGATTAAAAAAAGAAAATACCTAGCTAGGATAACTAAATAAAATTTAATTAATTCATAAATGATTCAATTTTTTGTAAAATATAAAAAATACATTGTTATACACAATAATAAACTAATGTATTTTGACTGGTATATGGATTCGAAGAGGACACATGCACTCCCGTCGATGTCTACTAGGATGCTCATTGCATTACGTATAATAGAGATGTTTTATGACGTTCGCTTATTAGGGTTGTAGCGATTGCATAGTAACTTGTAATACTACTCAATTTTGATACAATATTCAATAAGTAATATTGATGTTACTAAAGTAACATGTTAAATATTATTGCTTTGTTTCTTTTTTCTTTTTTTTGCAAAACCTTGTAGTAATAGTTTCTATAAGTCACATATATCTATCGGTTAACAAAAAGTAAAACAATTTTCTTCCTGTACGCAAGTTAATGTATAAAAACTCATGAAATTCCCGAAAGTTATTTCTGAGAAAATGCAACAATTTCCTCAGAAATAACAGTTAAGCCTATAACAAAAATATTACACAACAAAGAAATAGAGCGTAAAAGATGATTCGATTTATTTTACAGCTCATTCAAAATTTAACGTTGCCTTCTGAAAATAAAATATAGTATAATAAATTTTCATTTTTATCTTGAGGACCTCGAGGCCAGAGGAAAACTTAAAATTTTTGAAGCTTTTCTGACGATTTTTGTTAGATATGTTACCAAAAGATATCAAAACATAAGTACTAAAACATTAATACTTCAAATGTCCCCTTTATAGTGTGAATATTCAATAATGCCTTTTATATTAATATTTTTTAAATATTTTTACGCTTTAAGAGAGAAAGAGAGAGAGATAATTGAAGTTTCAACGAACAATTTTTTTCTGCAAAACACATTTTTTACCAAAAAAACTTGTTTATAATACACATGATGCTATTCATATTATGGGCTGAGAGTTAGCAGTTTTCAAAATAACTTTTCATTAACTATTTGATCCATAATTCTAAAATTTAAGATTATAAAAAATAAAAATATATTAATTAGTAGAAATTTCCCGTTTTAGAACATTATCAAACGAATGAATCTATTAATGGATTAATAAGTGAATGGTCAAGCAAATATTCCAAAAGCGTTGTATTACTGCCAAAAAATATTTGATTTCTACTAAGGTTTCGTTACATCTTTTTCTCAAAAAGATTTTGCGTTCCTGTATTTGATAATTTCATCGAAGAAGATTTTATTGTTCTGTCAATGTTCATTCAAAAGGTAATTATTACTAATTCATTAACCATACAGATTATAAAAGTGCAATAATGTTTTGAATTTTGATCAATTTTTAATCAGACAATGAAAAAATGTTCATTCATTCAATAAATATCTCAACGCTCTTAACATTATGTATGTAGAAAAAAGAATCTAGAATAGGGTACTAGATAATTTTAGTAATTACTAATCGATTAAAAATAAAATTTTTTATAATTTTGACTTCTTTTTTAAAAGTCGATTAACGAATTTTAAAGATACTATTTAGAAACGCTTTTACTTTATTTACCAAACAATATATAATAAAATAATTGTGTTAATGTATGAGAATTATCATCTCACGCACTATTAACGATCAATTGCACGATTCGTTTTTCTATATATCACTATCCACCAAGCAGGCCTGTCATTCACTTCGTGCTGAAACGCGCGCTCGTGTATGGTCGTAATATCCAAGCCAATTATAAATGAAATTAATTTTGCTGATGACGATCACGTGTTGTTAATAGGGGTCCGTTTTAGAATTAATTTTGTTCGAAATTGTGACTTTGATGAGCTTGATCGGCGATACCGTGCGAATGCGAAAGCGCAATTTTATTTCTCGCGGTGCCTGTTGGATGGGACTGAGACATGGATCGGTTCGACGCGTGCTTTTGTAGGGTAGTTTCGCGCTGCTTCATCGGAGAGTCGAACGACAGCGGCAGCTAGGACGCCGTTGCGCATTTTGCCGCCACCGCAGCTTTTACGCTCTCACACACATAGGCACACACACGCCGCCCCCAATATGTACGCACGTACGTACGCACTCTCGGCATATCATGCGTAGATGCGTTTTCGCGCGCACACACATACACACGTTCATGGGATGCGTCGTTGCAGTGAACCACCGATGCGTACACGTACGTGTGCAAGTTGCAGAAGCCGCCAACGCTGCAGCCATCGGTAGCTGTTGCGTCGCCTCTGCCCGGCGCCAAACCAGGCCAGCATGGCAGCAGCTGCTGTTGCTGCCGCTTACATAAGCAACATACGGACGATGATTAAGATAATGGAAAGCCCAGAACACTCGTGAAAACCCTTTAGTGACTCGTAAAACTCTCTGAAAACTCGTTCAGCCCGAAAGCTCGGCCTCTCGATTTATCTCATTCTGTAATGTTGCTGTCATCGGAGTGGCAAATGGCTAATAACTTCTAGTTAATGAGTTGCATTTGCTTTCGATTGAAAATGCACAACACGGAACATCAAGTCTGCGGATAACATAGAAAGGAACAAAAGTATTAAAGTATATCCATCGGCTTACGCAAATCTGACAAAAACGAGAAAATAGTCTGCTAACTTCCCACTCACTCTCTTACGTTACCAAGCTGTGTATTTTTTAACTAAAAATAAATGAGTGTCGCACGTATAAAAAAAAGGAACACGAAGGGAGGATTATTTTTCAAATATCAAGTGCTATTCGGAGCTAATGATACTTCATCATCAATAAAATGTAGTTTTTAATTTATCGAAAAGTAATAATAAACTTTAGAAAATATATCGAAGATTACTTGAGAAAAACCTAAAAATATTTAATTCATGGATTTTAAGATTTGATAATATCATAAGTGAAATTCCAATTCGATTTTCATCCGTTAAGAGCAATCGATGATTCAAATAAATACAGTACTCAATAAAATTATCAGAAATCTTATAGGTCTCTGCAGGTGTCATTTATAAAGTTCAATTTAACCAATGTCAAAATGTTAAATAAATAAGAGTTAATCGAGTTTATCATCGAAATAAAAACATTTACCAATATATTCTAAATAATTATTATTTAATAGGTGTCTTGAGTTTTACGGGAGGCTATGCTTAAGCACAAATATAACACTACGGTTTAGTGAGGGGTCACATTAATTGTTCGTGAACATTAGGCGCTAAAATGCATAGCTACAACAGAAGTGTCACTAGCAATGAATTGTCACTAAGTAAGTATAGACCAAGTATATACAGTTCAAATAATGTCGACGTTATATACTCACGCAAGAGAGGAGTTATGAGTTTCAATAACTAAAAATTATTATCAATTTTTCCGAATAAGTTACTGGAATATTTCGTATTTTCAGAAACATATCAAAATATGAACACGTTCAGCAAAGACCTGCCACCTGCGTGAATACGACATTTTTGATTCAAATATCTTCAACTCGCTCACAAGCGTTTACCAGCAGCCAGAAAAAATCCAAGGCATGGATTGAACGATTTTTTCTTGTTTTTTCTAGTTTTATAACTTTAAAAATCCCCGAAAATGGTTTTCAATGTGTTCCGATCTAAAAGTAAACTGCACCATTCGAAAGAGAACACAATATATCGAAAATTGTGTCTTCCTCGATGACGAAATAATCGACACTATTTTCCGTGCGCCAGAGGTGACACACACGTAGCGGCGAGTTTTCGTCTTTTCGATTTTGTCACAATTAAATGTTGTAAAAATAATCTAAAGATATGAATCGATTGATTTTTTTCTAGCATTTCATAAGTTTTGCTGATTTGAAGTTGAAAACGAAACACACAGAATAAAATCGACTTAAATATTTAAGTTTTTACTAACAAAAAAATATTTTTGGAAATTTTTTAAGCTACGTGTCACCTTGAGCTGAAAACGCCATATTTTTGCGAAGTTGCTGGCCTTTGCTACTCGCTCTCTAATTTCCTGTACTTCAATGAAATTTGAATTGTCTACCAGATTTTCAGAAAAGCTCAAATTTTGTTTTTTCTAGTCTTTTTAAACTAGTAAATACTCGTTAATTAGATTTGAATATTTAAATTATTTCAGGGCCTTTTAATTATTGTTTACAATTCTATTTCCAATTTTCGCGAAATTTTAACCACAATTTTTAACCCATCTTGATGATTTTTAGGATTTTAAAAAGTTTTCATTAAAACTGAAAGTTTTAGGATCATTTTTTCACGCATTAAAACACAAAAAAGTGTCAAAAATTAAATTTTTTCCAACCCACACGAACATATTTTAAAAACGGATGAGTAAATGAATTGTTTAGACGAAAATATTCTTCATTTGAATGGAAAATGATTTCATTACAATAATTTTTAAACCTCAAAGATCAAGATTAGGGAGATCCTTACCCCAGCCCAAAAATCAAAATTTTGATCCAGTTTCCTGAAACTTCTAGTGAATATTTCTCTAAAAGGCTCTATGGCGACCTTAAAAACATCAAGATGAAGGTAGCCATAGAGCCTTTTAGAGAAATATTCATTAGAAGTTTCAAAAAACTGGATCAAAATTTTGATTTTTAGGCTGGGGTACGGATCTTCTTAGGCAAAATTTGTGTTCAGAATCATGTATGGAAATCACCGTTTTTAAGAAAATGATTTTTTTATATTTTTGAAATGTTTACAACTTCAATAATAAGCTCCTAAAATTGTATGAAACAATTTTCATTCTGAAGCAATCAACTTTCGAATTGACTTTAAGTTCGCACACTGTGCTCAATAAGTGTTGCAAACTTTCAGAAATTACTTTGTTAAGACCAATTCGAATGAGTCTCTTTTTATTCTACTTATTAACATGTTTATCTAAAAATCAACTTAAATCAACCCGAAAAATATAAAATTTTTGAAAAAGATAGTTGACAGAAAAAGGGGTTATTTTTGACACATTTGAAACAATAGCTCATCCTTTTGTATTTTATAGTGTTTTTTAACTAATTGAGATTGATTTGTAAGTGTGTAATATCTTCATCTTTATAACTATTTAAGTTTTTAATTTTTGACTTGCCCATCTAGAGATTAATAGTTAGCCAAGCGAGCAAGATTTTTTATCGTCCTTTTTGGTCCTCTCCGTCAAGGATCAAAATACTTTCATAAAAAATCAAAAATTTGTATAGAGTATATTCTATACACCTATAGGTGTACCTATGTTGTTGATGTTGTGATGTTACTGATCACTGTATGTTGAATACTGAAAAAAATATGTTATCCTCATATTTCGGATTAACTGTGATTTTTCCTAGATAAAAGGGCATTAGATTAATTTGAAAAAAATCGCAGTTAATCCGAAATGTAAGATTAACATATTTTTTCAGTATGGTTCAGGCACATAATAGGAAAATTTTGGAAAAAATACCGAATAATTTCAACAATTTTGTGAATAAAAACGATTGAAATTATGACACTTTTCGGTCCAAATAAGTAAACTCCTACCTGAAATAAAAAAACAATTCTTGATTAGTTTAAATTTAAGTTATTTCATTTTAACTTACAAGGAGATCTTCTCACCTTCGGGTCACGGATCTTTACCAAAAATTTTTTGGGGTCTCCAGGAACCTAATAATAAAGCTCCCTATGTTTACAAGGAGACCACCCCAGCTCCAGGTCATGGATTTGCTCCAAAATTTTTTTGGGGTCTCCTGGTACCCAATACTGAAACTCTCTGTGCTTAGTTTAATCTCATGGGCCTTAGGGCCCATTTTTTAGAGGATTTTCCACATTATAAAAAAATCGTTGTTATTTTCTATATCGATATAGAAGTACTTAAACGAAAAAATGCAACGATCAAAAGTTTTTTAATTTTTCAAAGAATCTGCTTGAATTTTTCCAGAATTTTTGGGACTATCTATCACTCTCTTTAAGAAGTCCTATAATCTATATAAAAAGCGTCAAATTTGGGCCTCTTCAATTAAGTGATAAATGGTCCCAAAAATTCTGGAAAAATTCAAGCAGATTCTTTGAAAAATTAAAAAACTTTTGATCGTTGCATTTTTTCGTTTAAGTACTTCTATATCGATATAG
>CACVKI010145523.1:0-23537 GCA_902732785.1 Trichogramma evanescens | reverse complement strand
GGGTAACGATGCACACCATTCAGTAACATTTTTTTCGAAAGTATAGATTATGAAGGTTGTTTGGTGATGATTTGGATAAAAAAGCTCGATGGGCCAATCGGGAATCAAAATTTGAAAATTAATAATAGGATGCGTTGAATTTCAAAACGCATAGAAAATGCCGTAAAATGCATTTTTTTGTATGAATTCAAGTATGGATCCCACTGGAAGTTGTTCTCAAGAAAAGAAAAAGTTGAAAACTTAACATAAACAATGCGAGGAATGGTAATTTTTAGGTTTTCATAAGAATATTGTGGGGTTGACACAAATATTAAAATTTCGCGAGATTTACTCATATATACGTATTCCGAAATGTAATAGAGGTTTACTGGTACTGGTTTGCGAACAAGTTGGACATATAGACAAAAGTTACCCATTGAATTAACGTGAAGTCGTAAAAAATACAGTCAGCGTCGGCGCCTGTACAGCATGCGCAGCTTTACCGCGAGGACCCAAAAAGAGAAAGAATCATTTTTAACAAGGAATACTTGCTCCGCGCACGCACAAAGAGGCTATAATTTGAGAGTCGCGGGCTTCCGGGTGAGGAAGGCACACGGTTGTATAAGGGCCCTCCGCCGGCCGTGTTCGGTCCCCTCCTAGTTATATATTTATAAGCGCGCGCGAGAGTTCGGCTCTCCGCCGTGGAAGTTTTATTGGGCAATCTCTCCCTCCTGTGCAAGCGTGCGCTCGCTCGTGTGTGTGTGTTTGCGTACGTAACACGTGAATATACACACACGCATTAAAAAAATCTGCGATGCGTCGCAGATGCTGCTGCATAATAATGCGCCGAACTTATGCGTACACACACGTATATATGCATGAAACAATGGACCTACATTCGGTAGGAAATACAATTTAAAGTGCTCAAGTATATTCACCGTATATACATACGAGCCTGGGCAGTAGTAGCTCGCATATATATTTGGAATAATTTTCATAAATTTTGCGCTTCTTTCGGCCACTTGCTGCTGGGAAGAATGTAAGGGAAGGTAGCAGCAGCAGCAGCAGCAGCAGCAGCAGCATCAGCAAGGCCGCAATAGCAGCTTTATTTGCATGCGCGTACACAGCAAAATCGTGTTGCATTGCGTGCGTGTGTTGTGTCTCTCCCTTGGTCGATTTATTGGATTATTACAACGCGCGAGCGCGCTTTTAACGCAACGTTTGAACTTTCGCCGGTACGGTAACTATCTTTTATACCTCTTTATATTCCCCCCTTCTTGTGCTGATAAATCGGCTTCTTTATTAGCTGCATACAATGTGTACGAGTGTAAGCTTATAAAGTTGCGATAATTTTAAGCGGTTTTTTGAACTTTACTTGTTAGCGTATAAAAAAGTGAGCTAAAATTAACATTTCATTGAAAAATTTTATTTATATTCTCAATTGCTTTACCAAAATATTTGAATGAAAAATATTGTGAAAGTAACAACAAATACCGCCAAAATCACATGCGGGCTTACCCATTGCTTGTTGCTATTGATAGAGAAATATTGTCATTGCATCCATCTGTGAAGACCGCAGTTTTAAACTCTGGTCTAGTTGAGTTCGTACTTTTAGACAACAATTCTTTAAAAATACGTGACCAGACAAGGAACTGATTTATTTTTTTATTTCACAAACTGTTTTCTACTTTCATGCAGTTGGCGCAATAGTAGTCAAAACGGAACTTGAGTACAAGTGTATATTTATAATTTAAATCGTCTGAGTAATACAACTGCAACAACAGCTTTAGTCGCTTGTACTATCAAATTAACTGCGTCGGCGTCTCGCTTGGCGTAATGAAGTGGTAGCCCGAGGGTGGATTTTAATCAAGAGCATATTTATGCGTATGTATGTACATATACGGCAAGTTGTAGTGGCGGCGTTATTGATTCGTTAGCCCTTTCGTACCATGAAAATATGGCCAAGTTGGCTCGCTTTCCAATGAATATTTTATGCAACGACAGCGGAAACTTTTTATTTCAAAATATTTTTCATCAACTTTCTTTTTTTTCTGATTTGAGAATATCATCTTTATGAGTTTTATGGACAAAAAAAATTTATTAGAGAAAGAGGACTTAAAAAATTAGCAATAAAATCCAATAATAAACCATGCTTCGACTTATACAATTATTTTGACTTTGTCACTTGCAGATTTACAGATAAAAAGGTTCTCGCCATCTGGTGTTGAAGGCTTCATTTAATTATGATTGAATTTTCATAATTTTTTTTGTACAACTATCGAAATATACATGGTTAGACCAAGAAAAGCAACGAGAATCCCAATCACAGTATCAGTAGCAACTGCATTATTAATAGTATTATTTAAGGTTAGCGGATAGCTTCTCAGGTTAGAGTCGCTTGCGCCAGAAAACAATCGATATCCGACACGCTCGATCTCTCCGAGGGCCCATACGTTTCACGTAAAATTTGCCGAGGACCCGGTGCGGCCATGCTTAACGCCGATGTTCACATCTCGAACGACCCGCAGCAACATGCACCTTCTGAACTTGGGTGCACTGAGTACGCCTCGAATGTAGGTCACTCTCACACTCATGCATACGCGCACACACACACACACTCATAAATCCTCTCAATACAAGTCGCTCGCTTTAATATCCGATCGATGCTCGCTCAATTACGGGATACAATTACGAATCCTCGCTAATAAATCGGGCATATAGGCGCCCTCTAGCTCGCCAGTAAAGGTAACCCGTGGCTCGCGCCGCGTTGTATACGCAGTGTTACTCGAACTGCAAGTAGCAAAGGTACAAACAACTGAACTCGAATTCCGTTTTGCATGTGTACGCGGTCACTCGCGAGATCGCTCTGCCTTCGAACGCAATTCGCATAATATATATATTGTATAACTTTCGATAACTTGAACAAGACAATTAGACGGGGAGAACTTGAGTATAGTCGGAGCAATCATAATAGTCCAGTGAGCAGTTTTAGCTAATTTTGAAACAGCTCGCAACAAGCCGTAACTCCCTGTATCCTCGCCCTCCTCTCTCCTTCGCATCAGAGAGAGAGAGAGAGAGAGAGAGAGAGAGACCATCCTTATATACAGCAGCCGAAAGCGAAGTGAGCATGGCATTGCTCCGCAAGCAGCAGCAACAGCACCAGCTCGTTGATGTCTCGGAGGCAGCGTAGCTCTGGTGTAGCGCGCGCGCGTCGCTCTTCGCTCCGGCCTTATTGTTGTATGCTCATGAAGCTGCACGCGCACACATACACACACAAGGCGTATACGCAACGAACTACCTACCTACCTACGCCGGCTATAGACATAAAAGAGCTTTGTTGCAACTTGGCTGCTTGATTAATGCCCCCGTGGACCATGCGAAACCCTCTGCTGCTACCGCCTACCTAGTTTGCACCTTGTTCGCGTATATGAATATGGATGTTGCTTTGTATTGTCTATTGTGTATAAGCATAATCTCTGAATAGTCCGGTCCAAAAATGCAATTATGCTTTAGAAAAAGCTGCTGCCGCGCGTGCCATAATTAATGGTGAGTTTCAGCAGTAGTTCTTCGAGAATCCACACGCGCGCCCGCCGCGGTGGATATAATATAATATGCGCGCAGGCGTGGCGGCCCGTTCCCAAGGACGCGATAAAAGTCCTGCGCAGCGCGCCTCGCTCGTCGGCTCTACGACGTTATGACTCTCATAAAATTGTATCGGCCGCCTTGACCACGCCGTATCATAAGCATGGAAGAAGTGCAAGCGCAGAGTCCTGCGCGCGCGGAGATCGGCTTCGATTTCGTATAAAAATTTACGGAAGTCAACAACGCCGCGCGCGTGCTGCTGCACAGCTTCGAGATGATCTCGGCCGTTTTTGCCTCCTCATTTCTGCCGCGAATACGTGCCTCTGCACACACATGGGCGCGCGTTTCTCGTAAAATATATTACATTATGCGCGTTGCACACACGTTGCACCGTAGCGCGCTGCAGGCGGCGAACACTAGCGTGTTGGGAGGCCTTCCGATATCACCGATAACCATCGCGATCTTTAATCTCGATTATTGGCAAGGTACATGCTGCTGCGCGCGTCTCTTTCTCCGCTCTGTGTGCAAGAGTGTGCTGCCAGCGAAATCGATAATTTTTTGGTGGTCCAATATCTGCGCGACTTAATATAGTCTCTCGTATAAAAGCTCGAGGCCCGAGAAACCTTGTATTTTATGTAACGCGCGTGCTCCGTTTTCCGGCTGCATCTGTGTGCTGTAGCTGCAAGCAAAACCGGTACGGGCCAAGTCTCTGATTGTTTTTGATTTTTGCTTCTATTGACTTCGGTAAAATTGTGTTCCTTTTTTTTCGTGAAAACAGTCAGCATTTGTTTTTATTACTATTGTTCGTATACAGATCCTACGATAAACAATTCGCAACCCAGTGCGTAAGCTTGATTTATTCGAAGCTAATGTCATTCGCTGTCAGTTGTCTTTAACGCGGTTGTAATAATCGCTTATAAGAATCGAAACGAATGTGATGCTGTTAAATATTAATACTCGCTAAATTAGCCGCAATTACCAATTTATACATGTTTATATATTATACGAGCTATAAAATGAGACTTTAACTTTGAAGATTGCCGCTCGTGCCTGCACTTACTTTTTTCGTGAACATCAATTCTGTAGGCAGAACGTGAAAATTAATTACAAAAATCGTCAAGATTACAATCTCTCGAGGGATAATGACCAGTAGTACTCGAAATATATTGAGTTTTAAGGACATTTTAATACGTTATGGTATGCAGATATTAGAGTGTTGCGATTTTGATTACCATATTATTTTACTATAGTTGAAGTATGATCGAAAAATTATATATAATACAGAGAAAAATACGATAGTTATATAATGTAGTTATAAAATATGATAGTCTATGAATATTATTGCGCGATAATTACAACTTTAATATATCCTTTTTTTTGTCCCTTCCCTAGTAAAAACTCGCAACATTAATAATGGTTTAATGACCAAAACATGAACATGATGTTTTAAAATACATTAATTGGGCTGTTTTTTGCAATTTTAACGGTTAAATAATGTTAAAAATATTAAGCGCATTTTTAATAACCCAATAATGACAATTTAGCTGTGTCAAATAATTCCGAACAGTTTTTAACCACTTTGATGTGCCAATAAAACTTTAAACCTCCACCAATAGATGGCGAGTACCTGTATTTGTAAACATGTAAGCGGCAAAGTTAAAATAATTGTATGTAAGTCGTGCAACAACTGTAGAGAGTGATTACTGACTGCACAAATTTATTTTATTGATATTTATGACGATCACAGCAAAGTTGTATCATGGCCAGTTTGACTAATTTTAGTTAATTTCGCGGTCACACGATAACTCAATCATTTATCATCAATTAATACCAATGTCTACCACTAGATGGCGAGTACCTTTATTTGTAAATCTGCAAGTGACAAAGTTAAAATAATTGTACAAATCAAAGAACGGTTTCAAAACGTTGATATCAGTCAAAATCTTTTTGTGGAATATTTCAGTATATTTTTCTAAAAAAATGTATAATAAAGCTAAAGTGGAGACATAGAAAGAAAGAACTTTGCCTAGCTTTATTGTAAAATTTTCATGTGTAATAGTTTTTACTTCTGTTTGTAAAATTTTTGCTCATACTTGTAATAGTACAGCTGAAGAGGATCACGAACAAGTAACCGAAACGTCGCAATAATAAAGAGTAAATTTTAACATCTGGCTTGTGCCCTTTCATTCAAATATATTTACCTACATTGTGTAAAATGTTACTTTCATTTAAACATTACTTTATCTATCAAAGCATTTAAATTAAGGCATTTATTTGGTTAGAAAAGCAAAAATAATGTTTATGAATAAAATTTAATCAGAAGTTGTAAGATTAAAATTCTCATTATTGTGAAAAATCCATTAGATGCATTTATAATGCAATGCTCGAATATAATACTGCGTCCCACTGGAAAGACTATTTATGTCAAAATAAACCTAGATATTGTTCATTAAACAAATTTCTCATCCTTTCAAATTTATCTTTGCAAGCCGAACTATTTCTTTATCTATACATACCTTTTGTCAGTCTCGCAAGTGTACCAGCAGCGCTTCATTATATTCTGCTCGACATTTCACCAATTTACGTATCTTATTTTAGTGTATATATCCTCTCGCGTCTAAAAGGAGAGAGAGAGAGAGTGAGAGAGACCGAGAGAACATTTCCGCAGCGCAGTATATATAGCACGAGACTCATCATCTCGTCAAAGGGAAATGCGGGCGTCTGCAAAGAATTATGACTGTTAATTACTCGTTTGCGGGAATGCGCGCCCCGGCCTAAAATCTGATTAGTCGTGTATTTTGTTAGCACCTGCACGCCTCGCTTAGCAAGGGGTATATATACGAGCGCTCGCTCGGGTCTGTAAAAACAACGTTTAGCTAGGGAATCGTGGATCATGCGCAAGTAACGCCTCCTCCTCGCTTCACGGCAATAGAATTTTGTAGTCGTCCGTGAAGTCTGAAAGATGTACTTTGGGTACTGCCTACTTTCTGATGAGCTTTTACTAAACCTCTAATTTTTAATACACTAGCTAGCCTTAGATTGTAATTCCTTAAATGGGATTAAGATGCAACGGCACCAGAATATATTTTCTTACCGTACACAAGCATTTACATACTGAAAATTTGTAAAAGTTGTTAACGTTCAGTACAACATGGACATCGTAAATTGTGCAAAGGAAAGAATAAAGCCATTTGTTTGTTCAATCGAAATTTATCACGCGGATAACCACACCTCCAATAAATTTCTAAGTGAAAACAAAGCTCCGGCCATTTAGATCGGCCTCGCTTCAAACTTCGTGTGCGTAAAAGTCTCGAGTGCGCGGATAAATCCGACGTAATTGATAAGTGCTCAAAATAATATAAGGGAGGGTACGAGGCGCGTGAAACGCGCGCGCGCGCGCGAGTCCGAAGCCAAACACGATTAAACGATCTGGCACGAAACACGACTTTCTTTCTCCCCTCGCTTACGCGAGCGCGCGCTGCCAGTCTAATTGTTTAACAATTTTGCGAGCGAGCTGGCCTGGGCGAGAAAATTAAAAACTCAAGTGGATGAAAAAATTACTATCCACCCTTGGTCCATAAATCAGAGATCGGTTAGTTGAAAAAAATAATTGAAAGCACCAAAGCCGAAGATTATTGAATGTATCGTACTTACACACACAGAACGTGCATAACTCTTGAACTGTAAGATACTTTTGTATTTACAACTCGAGGGGTTATTTTCTACGGCGCACGTGTTATTATAGATTATTATGTATACAAGCAAATCGATCTATAAGTACAAGTGATTTATTTTCCAAATATTGAAAAAAATCCCTCGTTTAAGGCATCGTCATTTTTATGTAGGCTGCTTGCACACGCGGCTGACGAGCGCACGAAGGTATGTATACTTAAACTCGAGGTATATACGAATGCACATTCAGACCAATCATCATTAATTACAATGCCTCGGCGAGCGTAAACTTCGTCGCCAATCTACGTTCCTTGCGTCGCGGCAGGCTTTTCTTTTACCCATTTCGTATCGAGACACGTCTCGAGCGAGCGTTGAATTGCACGAGATCAAGGTGTCGCGAGCGAGCTCGGCGTCCATAAAAATGCGCGAGAAGAAGTCACGTCTACCCGACGCGAGAGAGCAAAAGTTAAAACAAAAATTGTCAGTTTGTACCTGTGCACGTAAGCCGTTTTTGTTGTCGCAGAAAACACACATGGCAAAAATAAGCGTGACTCCAGTTCCAACATGAAGTGTGTCCATCATGGCGTCTTTCGGAAACCAAGAGCTGTGCGCGATGCTGCATTCCATGAGCGAGGCGATGTGTGTACCTGCAGACTCCAGACACGTTATATGTTATAGTATATAACTCCTGTTGGCATTGCGCAGAACTTCCTAATTTTGCCCCTCAGTAATTACTCCTTTCTACGACCGCGTCAAACTTACGTGCTATTGTGGGAGCTGCTTGTGGCAGCGCAAACGAAATTGATTGCCGCAAGAAAATACTAACAATCAGAATGTTTGTTTTAAATTTTGAAACGCACGAAGATTTTTTTTATTGATATTGACATTAAAGAAAGTAATGTAGTGAAACCATGGCAATATTACATCGTCCTCAGGTCCAAATTAAAGTTCAATAAACACAGCATAATAATACTTCGTCTGCTGCTATCTATAAATTGTCAATTAAATTTCAGCCAGATAATTGAAACACGCGTCCGGTTGATGAGAACCAATGTCGTACTAGTTGTAATAGACAAACTGTGATGAAATTCATTCATACAATCTCAAACAGCAAAATCATAATTACGACTGATCTTGATTCTTGACTTAGGGTAGATGCAATTGTGATATTTTTATTTTTCAATCATAACCATTATAATTCAATTGCCTAGTGTTGATAATGAAAAAGCTAAAGTTTTTTGCAGAATTGTTCGAAAACGAAGAAAACACTATAGTTTATAGAAGAGCGTGAAAGTTATCGAAAAAAAAGTAAGAAATGAAGTAATCGTTGCGACTGCAATTGATGGCGAATTCGCGATGCACTACGCGCACGTTTGTGAAATCCACTAATTTTCACCTCAACGTGACGACGGTGGCGAAAGAAAAGTCAGCGGTGAGTGCGTCGGTCGGTCGCAAAAAGAATTCAAACACGCAGAGACACTTTTGCACTTATCTGCAACGAGACGCAACGAAATTACTCGATGTGCCGCGCAACAATAAATCAGAGATTACATCGTGTGACAGAAGACAAATTGCAGCCAACTGCTTACACACATATGTACATGCGTGCGTTGTTGTGCATCGTACGCGATGTATACACGCGAAACACTTGCCACTGATCGTCGGCTAATAATATAATTATAGCCTCGCAACCCAAGCCTGGGCGTTTTGTAAAATTATTTTTACGTTTTCACTTGCAGATTTACAAATAAAGATACTCGCCATCTAGTGGTAAAGGTTTGAAGTGGTATTATCGTATTTTGAAGTGGTTGAAATCGCGTATAAATTTTGGAAAGAGCTAAATTTTCATTTTCAGATTATTTGAAATGCGCTCAATATTTATAACATAATTGTAACATTACAATCGACAAAAGTAAACCAATAAATGATTATGTGTTGGAAAACATTTTAAATTGTTTTTTTTTGTCATTAGGCCAATATTAATGTTAAGCATTTTTACCAGGGTTATTAATTAATTTTAATGATAAATTACAATTATGTAATTAGCTTGCTTTCTTCTGAATATTTGCAAGAATGTAATGGCGTGACAAAGTTATAACAAAAGATTCATTCCACCCTATGTTAATTTTTTTAGCATTTTCTCTTCGCATAATAAACTATTAATTTTAAGCGTTTCCACAACATTTTATCAAATTCATAGTATATAACTAAGGATTTAATCAATACTCAATTTGAGGCAACATCATCTAATCGGTTTATTCACCACGTATCAAATCGACTACAATGAAGTATCCTACTGAATATTGCATTTACACATATATCTACACAAAGGTATATAGCATATACCGGAGCATTGAAGCATCCACTTGTCTATAGAAGGTCTTGGAGGACTACAGCGCATTGGAAGCTACTATACAATAGTGCTGCTTTCGAAAATCGATTTCGGTGGCCATATACCAGAATGTCAAGATCTGTCTCGACCAGTGACGATCGATTGAATCGTTCCGATAGCAATTAATCCTCGAAAAGAGCTTCCATTTATGGTTCTGTATTAACTTTCCGCTATTTTTTCTAAATGAGTCGAACAAATAAAAGCTTTAGCTTCTATAGATACATCTTGGCGTTGTACACCGTTTTCAGATCGCACCATAGATATACATTTTATGACAGAGGTAATTCAGCTGGAAATGTTGATTACTGATATTTTATCGATAGCAGTTTCTTTGTGTTTTTTCTGCAATCCTTGCATTAGTTTGACTGGTTGCCAATTTTTTTCTACTTTTATTTGACAATATTCACTGAGTTGGATTTTGAAAAAATAAAGAACATCCGCTGAATGTTATTAGATTTGAAATTCTCTCTGATATTCAAGCATAATCTTGAAATTTCCAAAATACATTACGACCTGTATGAAAATGGACATCATTTGAATTAAGGGTACATCGGATCGATACATAAGCGCGCTTCATGTTAATAGTAAATATATGGGGGAGTGCTCAAAGCTGTTACTGCTGGTTTGACGTAAATCATGTCAATTATGGATTGTTTATGATCCTTTAACGCAATTTTCAAAGCAGTTTCGGACATGGAAGTATTGCTCGTTCAATACGATTGTGGTGGAAAAGTATTCAAATTGTTATTATTGTACTATATTTCAGTTGTTGGCTTCCGTTATTCGGTCGTATCATAAAAATACGTACTGATGAAGCTATATCCATGTAATCGATCATTGTACACACATTTAGCGAAAACTAAAACGAATCGAAAACGCACGAAAAATTTTAGCTGGCTGTCGTGGACGAAATTCTCCCTCTAAAAAAAATGGCTACCACCACATCGCTCATGTTGGCGCTCATTGTTCGCTGCAACTAGCAAAAAAGTGAAAAATAATTACGACCAGCTTTTATACAGAATGGACAACGTGAGTTTAACCAAAGGGGTGACAACACGCAATAATTTTGTGCGCCTTAATGACGCTGCGCGGATCAGGTTGCGTCAGTCTGATTTGCGAGCGCCGGCCAAGACGTGAAACGTAACTTACGGTACGTAACAAAGGTGCGTCGGAGAGAGAAAGAGAGCAAAGAGAGAGAGAGAGAGAAAGAGAGTGAGAAGCTGGCAAGAGCAAAGCTGGCCGGGCCGTGTAACGACATACGCACACACACAAAAGGGCGGCTTTGATAATTGGGTGAGTCGATCGTCAGCTTACTTTGCTTACGGTTTTGCGCTGCGATTCTCTCTTTCTCTCTCGCTCGCGCGCGCACAAGAGACAATAAATCTAGGTTTGTTGTGCTGCACCAGCAGCAGCAAAGCAGAACTGCTGCAGCAGCGCACACAACAGTGAGAGAGAGAGAGAGGAGAAAGAACAGGTAATTGGGTTCACTCGTGACTCGGGCCGAGATCAATCCGATACTGTCTGGGCTACCTGACTGCCTGCCAGTCTCCTTCGTCGCCATCGCCTCTCTGTTCGCAGCTCGAGCGATGCTCTGATGCTCGTCAAGGGGATTTGCTGCCTCTGCACACTATGTGTATGTATGCAAGTGAGCGCCGCGGGAGACCTATCAGCACGGCAGCAAGAGAAATGACTATAAGCTTTCCTGTTTATATGAATACATATACTGTACTCGCACTCGCNCCCCCCCCACTATAATATACATGCATCTGTTATAAGTAGCTCTAAAACTTTGATCTCGCGAGCCTCAGATGAGATTGACTTTGAGAGGCTAAGCGCGCGATTATTTGCATAGTCTTTTGAGGAGCACGCGCGGTACCTGTTAAAAGTATAGCTACCCGCAGAATTTAAAATTTCACGTTGAAAGACGCGCAGCATTTAGCTTTAGATTACTTACTTTTTATTATTCTCGAAGCTGTAGCGCGGAGCTAAGATGAAAATTGATATCCTCGCAGTACTTTCTGCCAGCGTAAAAAGTATAATTTTAGTTCAAAATAGAATATCGGCATTATAGTTTGCTCCGAGTATTCAGCAAATGAAGCATCGTCGTTATTTACAAATGCAACGACGTTTCACACCTGATTGCTTGAAATGTTGACAATATTCAAACCTCAAATTTTCGTAGTTTTGAGTACTCATGGTTGGGAAGTAAATTCAGCAATCGCTTCAACAGGGCTATAAATGCGGTATACTATAAATTGATATTCCTTGTAGAAGTCTCGAAAAATGTATACCTTAGCTAGTGTATTTTTTGTTTCAAAAATGGTCTCCATGAAACTTATACACGACTTTCCTTTTATTTACTTCGTGCACTGTATTATGCGAGGACGTGTGGGTATTGATTTAAATACATCAAGTTAGAATCTAAGATCTAGAAAATAAAGACTGACGTTGAGGTGATACTCTACGTTGAACTCGCTTTTCATTTCAAGAAAAATGTCGAAAAATCTCCCCCTACGAAGATAAAACAGTACTTTTATGTTGATAATATTTGATCAAATCTCCTTTTCTAAAATTTAAAAATCTTTCAAATATGCAAAATACAATTAAACATAAAATACATACGATACCTAATTTAAACAAATGGGTACTAAAGATTGATTCTGAAACCCGTTATTTAAACAATGATGTTGGGTAATTGATTGATAGTGCACTCAAAGCTAAAAAATTGAAAGGATATTGATACCTTTTATACTATCAACCTTAAATATACTTTTTGAACAAAATTCATTTTAAAACTGTTACGTATCCTCTTCAACTCATTTCTCAATTTTACTAAATAAAATCATTTCTTCGTCTGGCGCATTATGCATTACAACCAACTATCCAAATAGAAAATCTTCCATAACAAATTAAGGCTCAAATGGAATTTCGACAGCTTCTTAATTGCCTCGTTCATTAAATTCCATGTAAATGTATATTCGCCCTCTCGAAAATCTAATTTGTTACTTCTTCCACTTTCTTGCATAATATTCGAAGAGATAAGATTTTACACTGTCTAAGCTCAGACTTTTTTAATTATACTCCAGTAAGACTGGCCTTATATTCCCTTTTATTCAAGTAGCTAAAAAGTTTTCTATCAAGAAAAATCTGAAAAATATCGTGCTCAACCTTTTGGATTTATTACTTGATACTATAATTCATCACTTTATTATATGAATTAGTTTTTGCAGTAAAATTTAAATAAACATTTGAGGAGAGATGACAAAATTAAAAATGAATGCCACTTTTACCTTCAGAAAATAACTCTATATGTTGTTTATCATGATTCACGGCTATCAGTAAACGTATTTTATAGTCAATTATTTAGAATTTTTTAAGGTTTATTAATAAAATGCACACTGAATAAGAAAAAAGGATATTTATAATTATTCGCAGTAATATTTTTTTCACTCTTGTAGTTTTATATAATGGTTGAATATATATCACATGCTACAATGCGATCCAAGAAGGACGTTTTTTTTTCGGAGCAAAGTACTTTTTCATTTCTTTTCATGTCGTCGTACTGCAGCTTTTTTTCTCTCATTAGTCATGCTTTTGTGGGTTTTCGACTAAGAGCAAGTTCAGCATCCATTAAAAGAGACACCCACGTGGTAAGAACCTAAAATCCTTTCCAACTAACGAAATATTACCTTTTTTTTAAGATTTTTTCATAGCTATTTATTAATCGTAATTAGCTCCTTTTATTCTTCACGAACAAAGCCAGAATTATTCTACTCAATTGATTAATTTCCTACATCATTGTTCACTTACGGGCATCACGTATGGATGGAAACGAATTTTCACTGCATCGTAACCCATTCTTTTTTAAAGCACATGCGACAATTGTCAAAGATTATCGTGACTATTATATTATGTAAAATATAAAACTTTAAGCAATGAGAATGTTCACTGATGACGGAAAGCTACTGGTACATGTTGCTAATTAGCAATTAGAGAAAAAACTTGATAGTCGACAATCGAAGTCATTAATTTAGCGCGTGTGAATATGTGCGGTAGGTGTACAACAAATAATAATCGTTTACAAAACCGATAACGAGAAAAATCATTATTATTAAGTATAAACGAGCGCGGCACTGTGCCTTGAGGTTTCGCGTGTTTCGTCGAAACGATCCACTTTCCTATAAAACATTACGACGTGAAAGACTATTTAAATTTGAAAAAATCAATGAGCTACAAACGAAATCCTCATATGAGTTTAACGCACGTTCAATACAAAAAATGGTATTTTTTGCCAGAGAGAAAGATAAGAGAGAAAAGAGGACCATCAAACAACATCTACCTATCGCCTTTTCTCTTGACGGCATTGCAGTCGAATCATTACATTTAACACACGGCGTACGACTAATTTAAACGAATGCACATGCCTTCTCATCAAAATGCCGTTGAATTCCCACAAGAACAATAAAATTAAATTAACTTTAAAAAAATTAAAAATGTTTTGTTGCTTTGTTACTTCTTAGCTTACATAGACAAATAAATTATTTGTCGGTTGTGAATTTGAAAGTGTCATCTAGCAGTCAAACGTAAAACTATATATAGTGCATTAAGGTCTCATCGAGGACTCGTATCAACTTATATCAAAGTAAACAAAAGTATCGTATAACATATACTGAAAACAAATGTAAATATATACTGAATTAGTAATCTTCAAGACATTGAAGTGGAAATATAGTGGCATACAGCTTGGAATTCGACTATAAGAGGGTCAATATAGTAGTAGAATAATAAAAAATTGTTGGGCTCAAATTAAATTATAGGTATGGAGTACATCTTTTTTTAAACAAATGTTGAGTTTTATAATTTCTACTTCAGAGCAAGTATTCAAAATATTTACTTCTCAAAACAACAACAAAAGTGATTTATAAATATTGAACAATCAGAGCTAAAAATGTTTTTTTAGGGCTTTCCTTTCGACTGTTCTTTAGAGATGCTCGTTGATGGGCAAATGAATTGTTCTTTTTTCGATTTCAAGGGTTGTTTAATTAATTTGATTATACAGCCACATGCTATTGTTATAAATTTAGCAATTATTTTATACAAGAATACATCCCTTGTTATGAACATGACGGAACTTACAAACAACTACATCTACCGTCAACCGTCTAAACCATTAGCAGAGACGAGAACCTTGCCAGCAGTAAAGTTTCAAGGATAGACCGCCAGGTGGCAGCAGTCATTTGAGCGCGGCGGCGCCGTGCGCCGCTCCTATCATCATCCCTCCTCACGAGTATGATTCGCGATCTGAACGCGCGCTTGGCACGCTTTTAAGCGCACGCGAACGGTTTGCCTCCCGCACACGCGTCGCATCGCAAGCCTTCCTCGTAAGACACGCGACGCGCATGCGCCGCATTACACTGTGCTTTTGCAGTCTCCTCGTTGCTTATGGTGTAGCGCTGCCGCTGCTGCTGCCGGCAGCCTTCGGGCTATTACGGCTGCATGTATCTTTTTCTTTCCTTCTGCACACTATTTTCTTATTCTTCTTCTCCCTTTTCTACTTCATTTTCATCTTTATTTTTTGTCCTTTTTTTACTTGAAATGCTTCTGTGCTCAGTGTAAATTGGTTTTATGAACGTTTGCATATGTAAATGTCTGAACGCAGCACAAGCTCATACATTCATAATTCTTAAAAATATATTGTCGAGGGGAAATATTTAATGATTTTTCAAATGCATAATCTGATTTTTGGCATTAATCGAATTGTAAGTCTAGATTTTTGCGAGTTTCACCAATAGATGAATTATTCATATTGAACATTTTAATCAATTTTTAGCTTCAAATCTTGATGTTGCTGTACTTTTAAAAGTTTTGATTCATTATCAGGAAGTAGAGTTCCGCATCAAAAGCGTGTGAACTTTTTAACTATAAATATCATCGGTAAGATTAGCAATTGAGTTTTAGATTCGAAAAGTATCTATAAAAAAAAAAGAAAACATCCGGTGATTACGAATCAGTTTAATAAACTTAATTGATTTCGTACTCAGTTTAAAAATCAGTCACTTTCGCGGAATAATCAGCGTCCCTTGTTTATACCAAGTACTCAATTACCCGGAGACTCAAAAATGCGAACGGGTAATGTACGCGACGAAAAAAATGCTCAACATGCGAATTCGAGCCGCATCATAGGCGGACAGTACGTTACAGGTAATGCGAAGATAATGGTCTGCGCACGTCAAGATGATTTCGATCGTGAGCCCGAAAAATTACCCGAAAAACAGCATAACGGATGTACGGGTGGTCAACGCAATTCACTTATTAATGTAGGTCGTAAAATTAAGCTAACGAGGGAAAAAGAGAGAAAGAAGCGCACCGGAGGCACACACGCGCGCGCGCGCACACAATTCTGATTAAATTTCTACATCTACTTCACTGCGCTCTTGAAATATTATTACGAGCTTCATCATCAGGATCCGTCTCAAAGTATAGTTTTTATCTGCCCTAAACGCCTATTATTAGTCGCTTAATTTTGATTCCGGGCCACACAAGCGGCAGGCAGCAACATCGGCAGCGGCAGCAACGTGCACGCATATATTCTCGTGAATATAGTGATACGGCCGCTACCTTCGCCCATTCGAGTCTTTTCTTATTACATCCTTTAAATATATACTTCCACTCTTTTCGCTCGGGATTCGGTGAATATCAAAAAAAAATCTCCGTTCTCACGCTACTGTAGCAGAACCCATTTATTCTCCCCTCCCCCCAATTCGATATATACATGTATAAGAAAACAAAAATTACAGTTACCGCAGAACTTTCGTAACTATTTCATGTTTGCGATCGCTTGGTCCACGGTAGATAATTTTTTTTTGTTTCTTCAAAAGTATACAGGTACACACAAGCCATCCAAGACGATGCACTTGATTGGAAAACCGGGAGAAAAGCGTCCGTGACGTGCGAGCGCGAGTATCTCAACGTTGCACAAGCCCAGCTTTGATGCACTGCATTGTTACGAGAGAGAAGCGGTGCACGAGCTGCCGCGTGATTTTTGAGCGATCTCGATGAACGAGCGAGGAAGCAGCGAAAATTATTTTTTTCTTCACTCTCGATTTTTTTTTTAATACAACACACACGCGCGCGTGCAACACATATACAACACATACTCGGGCGCGTGATTGCTCGTCGGAGTCTCTCACGATCGCTCGTGCACCTGCGCTCAATCTCTATAAATCATAACAGTGAAAGGCTTGTACATACACGTTTCTTGACTCACGCGCGTGTGCAGAAACAGTGTATCGAGTTATGCACGAGTTTATGACGGTACTCGAAAATCTTTTTTTTTTTGCACGACTATTTTTGCCGCTCGCGATCGCTAGAATGAAAGAAAGAAAGAAAAAAATATATATATCAAGGACCTCCGTCGAGCGTGTCTTACCATTCCGATTGTATGGCGATAAGTTTCTTCAACCATATGTAACCGAGATGTTCTCTTGATGGAAAGGATTGACGCAAAATACTAGCGTACATTTACACATTTAAATACCATAGACACGGAGCACTTGTCATGCGAAAATTAGAATTTAAAATTAATCCAGTTTATTCGACAACGTTAGTAGATTCATAAAGTTCGTATTCTCGTGCTAATTTTTTTTTCTTTTCACGAGGACGCATGTTTTAAATTAATCATTCAAAAATACTGGTTTGTGTCATGTGGCATCTGTAATGATAGTACAGGATGTGATACGACTTCCAAAGTCACTATGCTTAACCTTTATGTTATCGTGTCAAACAATTTTGAATTTTATTTGTTAATTGTATTCGATAAAAATTTAATTCAACATTTTTTAAAGAAAACAATAACATAAGTTTGACCCTCTAATGATTTTTTCCTTCAAATTTGGCTTATCCGCTCCAAAAAATGTTTAGATAGGGTTAACCACAACATTTGTCAAAATTGTGGTATTCAAATTATCTACCAGCTAAAAGAAGGTTATTAATGGTTTTAACAGTATATTTTTCAACGGGTTCAGTTATGGTTTTTTTAAAAAACCATATCTGCGCCAGGCGATGATACTATTTTTTCCTACGAAAGTCTAAAATTAGCAGCGAAGTTGCGTATTTTATCTTAGAGTGGGAAAGGATATTTTTTATCAACTCACAGTTGAAAGAAAAAGATTATTTTTAAATTGTTTTATTATTTATGTTCTAATTAATATTCCAAAAACTATCTTCAATCTCATGTCAAATGTTAACTTAAAATGTTAATTTGAATATATCAAATATGTTTCTTGCCAAAAGCGCCGCGAGCTTTGCAGTGGTGAATAGCGAGAACTGCGCGTTTACAAGGATGTTTGCAGGTGTTACCCTTTACAAAACTACCCATAGTCGGTAAAATCACTTTCCCCTTTTTCCGGAGTATGACAAGTGAAGTTCTCGTAATTTAGTTCATGAACTGGAGAAAATAATACGTTTCTCGTTTGAAAATCAAACCAATTAGTATAAAAAAAAGAAAACTTCTGATCTACTTATTGAAAAAAACTTTGATAAAAATTAATTAAAAGTAATACATAATATGATATAAAAAATGTAAATGATTGAAAACGCTCGATTAAAATTAATTAATTTTTTTTCAATTTGTTCGCAGGTACATTCATGTGCAAGACCGTAAAAAGGAAAGCGACCGAAACTCGAAAGACAAGGTAAGTATGAGAAAACGGGGTAACAACAATGTTTTATCACTTAAATACGAGCTAAGCGCGCATACGTTATTCTGGTTTTTTGAGCGTCTGCAGTCAAGGGCTCGTAATTGACCGGAAACAAGACTTGTATAATCAAGGGCAGAATTGCAGTATCACCATTAGCACCTGTTCCTTCATCTTTCTTTTTGCACCCTCTTGTGTCTACGCATGACCCCCTCTTTTTTACTTCTTCTTACCTCTCTTCCTTTGCACGCATACCCTTTTTCTGTTCAACAGTTAACTGCACATCGTTTCTCTGCATTTTAAGCAAAATATCGGACGTTATATACGCAGTTTCTCGCCAAGTTGCACACTAACGCTGCGGTAAATAATACTCCCACGGTATCGACTTGTGCGCACGACTTACTCATCTCATATTTACGAGATGCTGCGAAATAGATGTAACTAATAGCTAAACAGTAGCTTTGCAAATATTTCTTCTCTTTGTGCTAAAAGATGAATTCATAGCGCGGTTTTTTTGCTATGCGGACTATTCGACTTTCTGTATAGTGAGTTTTGACAGCTGCCAAGCGCAAACGAGTTGAATAAATAAATTTACAGGCATTTCGAAAAAAAGAAAGAACAAAGCGTGCACATTCCCAAAACGAATAATCAGCACCTTTGTTCACGAGATGTTCATTCCGGCGCGCGAGTCGAGTCGATCGTTGTAAAAATGATGAGCGATCGCGCATGGGCTCGCGGCCTGTAGTAGGATGCACTGTTATTGATGCCCGATGAGCATTGTCCCGTTGACGAATGAGAGCGCATAGTCGCATTTTTTTTTTTTTATGTAGGACAAAACTTCCCATACACACACACGTATTACCACACTGAGGCGCGCGGGCACGTCGACGTCTTGAAGGAGCCCAGCTCCTTTTCTCTCTCTCGTTCCTTCTCTCTCTTTTTCTTCTTGCGGTCACGCTTCGCCAGGTGCTGAAGCTTCCATGGGAATTACGTTGATAAATCATCGCGATTCTCACGGTGGTGGTCCAAAGAAGCGAGTATCAGACCAAACAACTGCTCTCCTTTTTCTTCGCCTTTTTCTTCTTTTTTTACCTGCAATACTGATAAAAATTGTGAGGATCTTGGCAAATATTTGCTCGTGCGCAACGCGCGTCTTCTTCACACTTTTTGCCCATTATCAGTTTCGGTCCAAGATTTTTTTGCCGTTTAGGAAATTTAAACGGTAGAACCGCGCGTGAAGTCAATGACGTGGTTGAAGCATCATGTATCGAACTGATGAGCGTTAAAAAAACGGTTAAACTTTATACACATACTTTTATGTTTTAGGTTCAGTAGCCACTGCAACCCTTTGCATGCCAAGCGTAAAGTCGATTGCATACATAAAGTGCAGGAGCGTCTTTCATTCGCACAAATACCTTATTAACATTCCCACATTTTTATGCGCATCGATGTGTGTATACGAATAAATATAAGCACACCGGTATAATTAGTGGCATATGTCGCTGCGTACTGTACGTGTATGCTGTACGGGATTGAAATGACCATCTGGACTTGTTTCTCATGGGTTTTGTGACTTTCTTACCGATCTTCTTACCGTTCATTATTCACGATGTATTGGTAAACTTTATTTTGTGTTTATTTTGAAAATCGTTCGATACGCGAACGACTTGATATATAAATTGATTAAGAAACTCTTACAATCACATCAGTGAAAGTTTAAAAAAAAATAGAGCGCAAAAAAGCATTTAGAAGTGTTAACACGCTTAAGCAGCTGTTCCTTTTTCTACAATATATCTTTATAGTTGCATGATGAATAATTATTTGCCGAAATTAGGCTTCGGCAATAAGTGCGCTTGAGTAGAGCTAAAGAATGGTCAAGAAAAAAAATTGTAGGTACGTAACTTCGTGCTTATTAGCTCCTCAATATTCGACAAAACTGTCCCCCCTTACGAAAAGTACCCATCATCACGAGTAAAGTTGTCGGTCTACTTACCAAATCTGCCGAGGACATGATTATCGGTAAAGGTTTTTTGCAAACCTCTTATTAGCATACGTGCATACACTGCCTACTTACTTTTCAAGCTCGCATCAGAGTATACATTAATCTTACTTATCCAATGAGTACGAATCGTTTTTCGTGATTAATCAATTTTTTGTGCATTCAGGAACGCGCTTTTATGACCTTATTTCTTAAAATTTGAGGTATTTGATGAAGGATTCAAGGTAATGAAATAAGTATACGTATTCTGCTTCGAAAACAACGTCATTATTGAAATACGTATTTACGTCGCCCGTATGATCACTCATTGATCCAAAATACAACGCTTCCGGTTCGTTTTAAATGCTTTAATATATGATTTATACAATAAATTTGCCTCGCTAAGCACGAGCTGTTCAACTTTGACTGAAAAATCATACATCATTGAAGCCACTCAGAAAACGCGCGTCGCTGTAAAAAAAATTGTGAAAAAAGCTTGACATCTCAAGTGATTATCAGTTATGATAAGTCGCTCAATGGCGTATGGCAATGCAAAAAATAAATCGCAAGCTCACGTGCACGCGCGGCAATCTACGTACAGAAGCTACACAACTTACGGCTTAGGGGTTGATCCACGTGTGGTCGAAATTCTTAAAGCAACCGGCGTATGCAGCACGGATAACGGAGACCTGGATTATTTACATGTGCTTCGCTGGGGTGCACTTACATTACACATTCGGAAGTACGACGCTACACAAGGGTAGGACAGTTGAATCGACGTCGTAGTAATAGTCGAAAAGGGACGGGGGAGCCGAGATTCCTTATGTATACCATGAGGAAATAGTATAGCAGCAGTAGTAGCAGCATAAAAGCAAAAGGAATCGCAAGGAGCGCATACTACATACGGGAGAGAGCTCAGAGGTACAGCTCGAGCGAGCACATGCCTATATGGACGGCCGCTGAAAGAAGTAAGAAAAAAAAAGAATTAGGGGAAGGAGAAGTTGTTGCGCTCTCTCTCTCTCGCTCTCTCGGAGAGCATCGGCACGCAAAGGTGTATCCACACGTGGGAACCTGGCACGTGGGATTCGCACGAACGTATACACACTTATAATAATGCCGCAGCAGCAGCAGCAGCAGCGGCGGCAGCGGCGGCAGCGGCGGTGGCGGTGGAAGCAGTCGTAGCGCATGTATTGCTCGCATCTACCACGAATGGCCTTGACACCTGGCTGGTAGCAGCAGCAGCAGCTCATGGGCGTGTGTGTGAACGCGCGCCACGGCAGCACTGGTCTTTTATTTATCTCTCTCCTTTTTTACCTTCGTTTGCTTATTTGTGCGCTTCCTTCCGATGATACTCTCAATCTGCTCCTGCGTGTTTGTACATACATGTGTGCAGCGACTAATGCTTGCCTGCCGCAGCCGCCGCCGCTGCTGCCGTCAACTTGTTTGCTCTATTTTTCCAATTGCGCCAATCAATGGCTTATAACAAAAACAAACCGATTTTTGTGATCTGGTACTTCAAGGATTGTATTTGGATTGACGTACTTAATAACGAGCTACAGCTACGGTCAGACATATATATGTTTCGTGTGGTTTTTTCCGGTTTTTTTAAATCTAATTTTTTTTTTACATATCTGTACATTTAAAATTTTTTATCAACAATTTTACTCGTGATATTTTGCCAAGTATCTATCACGATCATTGAAGAAATTTTTGCACGCATTGGTTCAAGCACCCGTTTCATTATCAATATAACTGATATATTCCAATAACTTTATTGAGTTTTATTAATCAAAATCCCGCATTTGTCCGAAGCCCCAATAGGGAAAGGCACAATTGAGAACTTCGATCATAAAAGTCGGAATTCAAACGTGTTTTAAAGTGATCATAATCTGTAACATCCGTTATACGATCGAACTAAAGGAAGAAAAAATTACATCAAAAAGAGGAACTAAAAACATCCGGGTAGTATATATACTATTGATAAAATCATAATTTAATAGAACCAATAAACGAATGATTATGCTGTATTACGTCGTTCGTGGTGAGTCAGTGCTTCAAATATTAACATTATCGATAAAAGCGTGAAAGATCGTCGTTACGCGCGCAGTGTAAGAAAATGAATAGATGAGGTTCACATTCAGTTCTCTCGGACTGATGATGATCATCGTTCGCGATCTCGCTCCCATAAGATGCAGCGAGCTTAATATGAGCCATAAGCTGCCGCCGCCGCCACCGCCACGGAGCAGCAGCTGCGGTCCGATTCTCTTGGAACTTACAGAAGAAAATCGGTCGCTGTTGCCGAGCACACGCTCCCATCGTTCTTAATACACTGTGAGACTCTTGGGCAGGTGACGTTGGTCGCGTGCCAAGACTCTCGCTCTCTCTCCCCTACCTCCTTCTCTCTTTCTTTCTCCCCAAGCGTGGTCTTCTTCTTCTTATAAGTTATATATTATATTCCTTACAACACACACATACTGTGCCTGTGGTTCTCTCTCTCTTTCTCTTTCTTGCTGCATGTGCAAGCGCTGCGTGTATATGCGTGAGTTTGCAGACATGCTTACAGCTACTACGCTCGTATGTATACGAAGACTCTTCCTTTTCTTACCCACGGTATACATTAATGAAGAAGAAAAAAAATACGCATCTTGCGTAAAGGCCATTGTACTTGAGCTATATTGAGCCGCGTCGTCAAAAACGCCCTTTCTCACGGGTTCGCTTAGCTGCTGCTGCTGCTGCCACATTTGACGTGACATTGTCCCATTAAGGGCCAGGCATATACGATGACAAATGCCGACGTGACCCTAGGGATCTTTATTATCGGTCATCATTTTTATTATCTTAAAATTAAATTTGAAAATGGCCACTAGATGGCATTGTACACTCCTATATTAGGCGTTTTATATGTTGATGTGGTAAAAGCCAAACAACCAAAATAATTTATTAGTTTATCATTATATGATAAAACTAAACTTATATTATTAAAAACATTATGTAATAATTTTTGATAAGAATTTTTCTCATAAATTTGTTGTGAAACAACAATCGCCTTTGACGATATCGAGGAACACCCCGTCCAGCAAGTATATAAACTATACACAAGTCGGAAAACTAAAATTACTTCTTAATTTATCAGTTTATCATTATATGATAAAACTAAACTTATATTATTATAAACATTATGTTATAATTCTTGATAAGAATTTTCTCATAAATTTATGTTGTGAAACAACAATCGCCT